>JAMKCH010030229.1:0-17034 GCA_023653785.1 Ophioderma brevispina
ACATCTAGGATTTTGAAATATGCTCTACCGGTCGGTCGATCTTTCACTATGGTGGTATATCTGTAGCAAAACCTCGCTCATCGTCCGCTCCAGGAGCGCTCCAATAAAATATGGAGCGGTCATGGAGCGCTCCATTTACCGTTCCATTGTTGGTATCAAGTTTCGTGAGCTCGGGTTTTAACACTAGATTCTTGTCTTATAACGGAATAAATTGCATCATCGTATTGACGTTTATTCCGTAAAAGAGTAGAATGTCGCATGAAACCCAAGCGCACCCTGGACTACCGAGTATGGTCAAACGTGGAGCGCTCCTGGAGCGGACGATGAGCGAGGTTTTGCTACAGATATACCACCATATTTCACAGCGACGAGTCCGTATCGAACTCCTCCAGACTTGTTGGGCGATGGCGGTCAAGAAATCCCAAATATAGACGTCATTAGTGAAATCTTGACGGAAAATGTTGATCCTCCTCCTCCTCCAAAACCGTTCGAGCTGAAGAATCAACTCCACTGTAAGGTTTTTTCCCGAATGCATCTATGACACGATCACCCCCTGGCTAGGCTCAGGTGATGGCGGTCAAGAAATCCCACATTTAGACGTCGTCATCAGTTTAAGACTTAAAGGTGAAACCTCGACGAAAAATTATATTTTTTAAAGTTATTATAAAGCAATATTTTCTTTTTCCAAAACCTTTAAAGCTGAGGAATCAACTCCACTGTTAATGAGCGAACCAAGGTACTCAAATTATTGTACCTCTTCAATCAGCTGACCATCTAAGACAAAGGCATCGTCAGTTCGTGATGAATCCAGAATGTATTTACGACATCCAGAAGATCACCAACCTTCGATATGCTGATGACACTACGTTGGTGTGTGCAAGCAGGGGGAACTGATGGATCTACTGCAGCGTGTTAAACATGTAAGTAAAAAGAAAGGCCTGTTGTTGAACCACAAATAATGGTTCTGGATTCATCACGAACTGACGATGCCTTTGTCTTAGATGGTCAGCTGATTGAAGAGGTACAAGAATTTGAGTACCTTGGTTCGCTCATTAACAACAAGGGCAACAGTACCGCTGAAATCAAGAGAAGATTAGCTATTGCAAGAAACACCACCCAAACATAATAAACATCTGGAAGAGTAGAGGAATTTCAACAGAGCTAAAACTGCGGCTGTTAAGGGTAACTATCTTCAGTGTTGCCACCTATGGAAGTGAATCTTGGGCACCAACTAAAAGTGATAACTAAAGAAATCCCTTAAGACGTCGTCATTGGTTTAACACGTAAACGCGAAGTTTTTTCTATAGGTTTTCCCTGTCAAATTCGTACTTATTTCATCCAAGTGTTATGGTCCTTCAATTTCGTGATGAATTTGATAGCATAATGTTACACCGGTATCAATTTCCTAAAATACAAACAGTTTCATTTTCAGCCATTCAATATCATTTTGGTGTATTTAACTTCGTTTTTTTTAAGCAGCAGAAGAAATCCATTTTTGTGCAATGAATTCGGCTTGGGTCGTCAAAATTAGTTTTATCCCAAAACATTTTTGTAATAAACGCAAGGAATTTGATAAAATAACTAAAAATCACCGTGTATGTATGTCGTTCACGTATCAACGTAAAGTCTACTGTGTTTTCAGTTTCGGGTATGTTCATTCAATTTACATGTCGGGCATTCTATTGAAAAAAGAACCATCTTTAAACCATGTTATAATTTCTATATTGTAGAAAATTATTTATCGGAAATGAAACGTAACCAGTAAGTAAACTAAAGTCATTTATAAAAATGTTTTGTTTCCTTTTTAATTAATTTTCTTACGATTTATACGATTAAATCCATAACATAGTGTTCGTTTGTATTCTTATTGTTTTTTATTTTCCTGTCTCTTCTGTCTTCTTATGATTTTTCCCTTTTGTGTTTGTTGTCTTTGGTTTTTATTTGTTTTCCCTTAGGGATTATCAAAATTTAAGTAGGGAGTAACATGTGAGAAATTTACCCCCTACCATGGTCATACTTCTTACACACATGTATATAATTTGGATGAAATAAATCATAACTTTCCCTTGTCGACATTCCTGCCGGAAACCGTTATACCATAGGTCTTAACATAACCATTACACAGTACAACTATGTGTAACGTAGGAATTAAACACTTTTCGGCCACTAACTTTGCAAACACCATTTTAAAATTTCAAAGCTCTAAAACAAGTTCAAAGTTGAGATGTTTTGGTGTTTTGTTACAGGTAACGGACATGGATAAACACTTTAACAAATCTAGAATACTTCAAAATTGTATAAGTTTCACGGTCAAATTCGTACTTTTTCATTCAAATAAGTGTTAGAATCTTTCAAATCGTGATGAATTTGAGTGACCATTCATACGCTGGTATCCAATTTCTACCAAATACTAAACCAATTTCATTTTCCAGCCATTCAATTTCATTTGGGTGTATTAAACTCATTTTAGAAAGGGCCAACAGAGATTTTGAAACATACAGTAAGGTGTCATATGTGTGATTCATATATATTAGCCACTCAAAGGATTTCTTACCTTGTATTTTGGTTAAGAAATGTCTTAAATGTGAAAACAAAGGTGATTTTTGTAATGCTTATATTTCAATAGAAACATAGGCTTAATTTTGCATTTGCCTCCCTAAATTAGAAATTTCAACAATTTTTGTATCAAAGAAACAGTTCTCAGCTAATCCTTACAGATTGGTGAAATATTTTGATATAAGCTTACATCCTGTGCCAAACAGAATTTTCCATTTTTCGGGACACCTCTTATTTGAAATCTCTCGATTGCACCTTAAGCAGCGGAATATTTTTTGTGGAATTCAATTTTTTTTCAATCAAATTAGTTTTTTATTCAAACATTTTGTAATAAACCAAGGAATGTGATCAATACATACAATTTCAACTGTAATGTCGTCACGTAGCATCGTGAGCCTACTTCTGTTTCATTTCATTTATGTTCATTCAATTTACATTTTGGGCATTCTATTTGATAAATGCACAATCTTTCAAACTATGTAAATCTGAAATAATTCTATACCGTTAAAATAATTATTTATTGGAAAGAAACGATAACCATTAGAACTACTGGGGTCATCGTAAAATGTTTTGTTTTCTTTTTTGTTTACTTCATTCTTTCGTGTCTTGACTTTATACGATTTAATCCAAACATAGTTTCTCGTTGTATCTTTTCGTTTTTCTCTCTTTTTCCTTCCTTTCTCCTTTTAAGTATTTCCTTGTTTGTTTGCTGCATTGGTATTTGCTTTTTGGTGTTTTTTTTCTTTGTTTTATAGGTTTCCAGGATTTGACGACGATTCATATACCAGTATCATTCCTAAAAAGTACAAACAATATTCATTTTCAGCCAATTCAATTTCATTTTAAATCTGAAATAATTTCTATACTGTAGATAATTATTTAATAATCTTGAAATAATTTTTATACTGTAGATTAATTATTTATTGGAAAAAACGATAACCACTAAGTAACTAAAATCATAAAATGTGTTTTGTTTTCTTTTTTGTTTAACTCATCTTTCTTTTCTGGCGATTTAAACAATTTACATCCCTTCAACGTTAAAGTTCAATTTGTCGATTCCAGAGATAAAAAATCTGTTACAAATACTCACATTTTCCCCCACCACTAAATAGTGGCTTCTCAGACTGCACTCCTCGACTTGATGTTGTTCCCCTTTATAGCTTGTTACAGATGTCGTTGAGGGCGTGATGAGTTGATCATAGATACTAACTGGGTCGGGGTTGCCGGCCAAGATAGCGTCTTTTTTGCCGTTCCCATATGTTTTAGAGCAAGTAATCCTAAACTTGACAAATATTCTAAAGTCGAAAATATGTTTTATACATTGGGTTCCACTCAAAATCCGTTGGATTACCGTTGAAGAATCACTCCATCTAATTATTTTTTGGTATGAATACCGGTACAAACGGATCCATTTTGAACGATGCTCGCTTGACCTCATGTTCAATCGCGAGCACGCTATTTGAGCTGCGGATCATGTTACCAGGCCCGTCACCAGGTATTCCCAGGGAACCCTGCACCACCGTGGAATGATCGTGACCTGCATGTGGTCAATCCTCCTCACTCCGTCTTTAAAAACGATTTGATGATAGTTTTGCAGCACAATTAATATGCACCACCGACTAAGCAATCCAATTTAACGGCCGCGGCTCCGTACGGGAATTCCCACTCGCCACTCACTGATCTATTAATAAACGCGCACAGTGATTTCACTGTTCAGGCTCGTGCAATGACTCGTTCGGCAGTTTTGGGCGGCTATGAATGAAGCTTGGCCGCCACCGCCTGGATACTGTGAAGTCTGTAGCCCCCCCCCCCCCGTCCTTGTTCAGGTGTTGTTCCCCCCCCTTCCTAACGATCCAGATTGACTCCTTAATCCAACGTGTGAATTGTTGCTTCCTGTCTATATGACCGATGCGCTGTCCCAATTGAATGGAATGAATTGGTTTTCCGAACCTGATCGGTAATTGCTGACCTATTGATTCTCTGTGTTGGAAGTTTTGCTGTTTGTCTAGTATACGGCTTTTGTTCAAATTTTTCGACCTCAGACTGTATGTTCTTTTAGACGTGTGCCAAACAAGCGACCAGTTTCTCCCAATATATGATTATTGCAATCCCTTCAGATTTTTTCATATCAGCTTTTTGCTGATGGAGGAGTTTGTCCTTAGGATGACAAAGCAACTCCTGTGGTGCGTGAGGTCGGAGAGCCGTGTAAAAACTGTGCTTCTTGAATACGCGCCGAAATACGTTCCGAAAGGCCCTCACAAATACGGGAGGAACCAATAAATACTTTGGACTTTTCCGCTGCTGCGAGCCTTTGATACTAGTGGTGGCCGCTTTGGGAGAGAGCGATCCTGTTTGGGCTTTATTGATGTCCAATCCGGGTATCGCACGCGAAAAGAGGCATGTTGGATGTTGTTCTTCTGTACACTATCATCCAGTTTCAGTAAATCGAGTCACATCTGTCCAATAATGTTCTTACAACTACAAGTTTTTGATGCAGCGGATGGGGGGGAGCTGAACTAGAGGTATTGGTCGGTGTGCGTCTTGTTACGATAGATGGAGCCATCTTTCCTACGGGAGATCAACGTGTCCAGCAAAGGAAAGAGCCCATAATACTTCTGTTCGTAAGTGAAACTGGCATGCTGTCAGTGGGTCATGGGCTTGAGATGATGGTGAGTATTGTAGGCTTCAAAGCGCCCATATCTCCAATACGTCATCAACATACTCCAAAGGCGGCGGGGACATGATTCCGGTGCAGTAGCGATGACTCAATCTCAAGCCACTCATGACTTGTACACGCTTGGGGCTGAGTGGATGCCCTAGACATGCCAAATAAACTGGCGGTAGAAATCCGAGTAGCTGAATATGCTACTGTAGACAAGCAGAATTTGGTGAGTTCAATTATGTCCTCACACTGAGGAGAGGCCTCTGTTTGAGATCACAGATTCCTCATGCAGGAGTTGTCCTTGATGATTTGTAGCGTGAGATCGATAGGTGTACTAGTGAACAAAGCCACCACATCATGAGAGTTTAAAATCTCATCCTCCGACAAAACAACATCCTGAGATCCAGCAAGCGACTTAGGAATTTAAACATGGTTGCTCCGATGGACAACTAGAGACGCTAAGAATTTCCGCGAGCGAGTTAGCCTCACATTATATCCTACAGATCCAGTAAAATCCACAACAGGTGGTAGTGGAGTGCCATCCTTGTGAATTTTAGGACTTCCATAAATAAGGGCACGGCACTGAAAGCAAACAGATTCACACATGGATTAAGGAGTCAATCTGGATTCGTAGAAGGGGGACAACACCATGAACAAGGACGAGGGGGCCTCAGACTTCACAGTATCTATGAATCAACTCAAATCCCGCCCCACAAACGACAGCATGTTAACAAACTATATAAGGGACACAACATCAATTGTGCGTTGCCAGTCTGAAGAGCCACATTCAGTGATGAAACGTCATGAAAATGTGAGTATTTTTACTCGATTTTCAATTATTATCTGGTGATCGAAAAAAGGAATTTCACGTGGAAAGTTCTAGCTACATTCCTAATGAGTTGTTCACAGGACAATTAATCCATAACATAGTTTTAGTTTGTATATCTTGGTGGTGGGCTATTTCTTTTTCCTTCTTTATCTTTATATATTTCCTTATTGTGGTTTTGTGGTGTTGTGGTTTTTTCCTTGTTTTGTTTTTTCTCAGGGTATAAAAAAAACTAGATAAAATAGACTAGACCCATGAATGCCATGGGCATATATGCTCACATTGCATATATTGTGTGGTGAAATATATGACTTACTCCTTTTGACAGTTCTTGTGGAAACAATTGTACCATAGGCCTACAAATAAAACCATTACAAAAAAAATCTTTTTATGTTTATTGATTATTTTTTTATAACGTCTTTTTCTGCTTCTAGCGTTTTAAGGTACCACATTTAAACGATTTTAGAAATATAAAACAAAGTTTAGATTGTTGAGTTTTACAGATATATTGACACTCATGTTTAAATGTCTTAAAATCTAGAATGCGAAAAAAACACGTTTAAAACCTGATTTTCATCCAGGACAAATTTTCTACTTAAAACATAATTGCCGTTCTTCAAAGAATTGCAGCTGTTGTACTTTTGAACGAACGAAAACGAATTTCTTTTGCCATCAACCACCTTAACCATCACGCCTGCTTTTGAATACCCTAGCTCCTAATTCCCGTACCGTTTTCATGGATATTGATTGAACATTTCGGAGAAAAAAAAAAAAAGGAAATTGACGACAATTTTAGGCGATTGAATGCTCATTCATCTAATCCTCTTGAGAACGATTTGCGGAAATGGATTCAGTTATATGCATTTGAAATATACTTATCAGCGTGCGTTCAAATTCGCGCGAAATCGAATAACCCAAAATAAGGTGGATGGGCCGATTTAGTCTATCAATTTTTCATCTGGTAGAATGGCCTTCGCCCAAAACCCCTTTGTAAAGTTTCGCGCCGATATGTCATCCGTTTTGAATGGGACCGCTAGACACGTTATTTTTTGTGAGCCCCAGAATACTGTGTAATACTATATTGGTCGACCAATGGAGTACCCTTTCGCTCACTCTCTCAACCAACATCATTAGCCCTAAGATTTCACATGTAATGAGAAAAATATTAGCTTCCTTCTGGTACCAAAATTTTCGACACTTCCGTACAATCTGAGCTCTGGGGACGAGGCTATTATCGACTCGGGCCCATGGACCTTTAATTCGATAAATTACTATTAAATGGACCGGGAAAACCTATATTTTCTTCTCAGGATTTACAAAATTCCACTGTAGATTAAAAAATAGAAAGAACCCCTTCCATGGTACACTCACATTGTATATAATGCGGTGAAATAAATTCAGTAACTTCTCCCTTGTTGACATTCTTGCAGGTGTACAAGTAATAATTCCGTCGTACTCACAAGTATGCTACAACGGTAAGAAGTTAAAGATAACCGTTAACATCCTACGTCACTTCTTTTGTTGCTGCGATCCATTCCTGCGATCGTTATGGCCCATAGATAAACTGCGAACAGATACAAATTGCCCAGTGTGTACATCAGGTCCGACCTTTCAGATAACCAAGCCTACATATTTTACAACATTGCTGTTAACTGGTCTCAAGGCCTTCGATCATTGACTCTTCACGCACATTATAGAGCATCAGCCCGAAGGTTTTGGTTCGACTAACAAATACCAATACCTGAACACTGGAATTCAGAGAAAATATAACTTGTTTGCAAATTTCAAAGTCTGCCGGGGAACCCGTGTTGCGTTAAGCCCATGCGAGGGTTAAAGTTCATTTGGGGTCAAGTTTGAACTCTCTAATCTAATTAATATAGCTCAATTATTCCTTGGTGCAGGAGTACAAAGTCAATTGGGTCACACGCTGGTGGTGCTTCCTTTCCAGAATATTTGGGAAAAATAGGCTAAGGTCATTTGTTTATTCAGAAAGGTCACCCTTTTCAATACCCCGATTTTTGTAAAATCTTTTTTTAAATGTTTAATGATACTTATCCAAATATGAAATGCTTTTGCACTTTCACAGCATCTCTTGTTATTATATTTGGAAACTGGTTAAAAAATTCCTGTAGTACTCTATGGGGACGGGGACATTATCCCCTCCTTTGAAAAGGAACCCAAACCCTATGCAAAAATAAAAAGCATATTTTAAATCGGTATCATTAAATTGTTTTTGATATTTTTTACAAAGAAATCTTTGTATTACAATTGTTGACCTTGCTTCTTAATAAACAAATGCCCTTTAGCCCTATTTTCCCAAAATCTTGGAAAGGAAGCACCACACACATGTGAACCAATTGACTTTTTGTAATCCTGGTAACCTAAGGATAATTGAGGCTATATGTTATTAGATTTAGAAGCAGTTCAATAATATTTGACCCCCATAGTAACTTGACCCTCTTGAGGCTACACGCAAAAACGGGGTCCGGCAGACTTTCATATTTTCAAAAGTTATATTTGCTTCTGAATTTTCCCGTATTCAGCTATGGGTATCTCGTTTGTCTAACCAAAACCTTCTGGGCCGATGGTCTATTAGTTTCACGTCTTGTGTTCCGTGTCGGCTATGGAGCCCAGACTGTTGCTCTAGCGGACCATAATGACTTTCACACCGGAAACAGTTTATCCCATAGGCATTAACAAAACAATTACACAGTATAGGATATGTATTATGAAAAACACTTTGCACTAAATTTGCAAGCACCATTTTAAGATTTAAAAAGGTCTTTAAAAAATAATTTGTTTGGTGTTACAGATAAGACATCCAAGGTAAATCACCTTAAAATCTAGAATGTAAATGTAGGTTTTCCCGGCCAATTCCGCACTTTACGTGTTCGTTTTATTTAAAAGGGTCCTTCGTTTCGTCGAATATTGAACGATGATGTATAATTTTATTTCAATAAGCTATAAAACGTCATCAATTCATTAAGCAGCATTTCGACCGTGTATTTAGAATGGGTCTTGTTCAGCCATTGCGGAACTAGTTCAATCGATTTCAATTGGAGTAGCTTTGCGATTCAATTCATGTTTTCTATTCCCTCATTGAGATAACAAAAATGAAAAATGTTCTTGGAATTGGTAAGATTTTGCGTTTTAATCATATAATCCGGGGGAAATCAGTCCTTCCTCAGCCTTTCAGCATTGAACAAATATTATCATGGCAAATGCATATGATGTAATAGAATTAAACTGGACCTTGTGTGACTGTTATGAAATAAAGGCAAAATGTAGGCCTATCTGAAAAGGGAATGGATCATGATAAATGTATTGATTAAAGATTAAAAGTATTCATTTGAAAGTTTTATATAATCATCTATGAGTGTTAGCACAAAAAGATGCTAATAATAAACACGGAGGGCCTTATATTATCTAATGAAGTGAAGAAAACTACAGTGATAAGCTGAGTAATAGCAGCGAATGGAACGTTAAACTTCCCATTGCAATATGAAACTCATAAGCATCGAATGAATCATAATACGCTTTAAAGAGAGAGTTTAATTAGAAAAATCTTCATTTAAAATTCACAATTTCAAAATAATCATGCATTACTCATTAATTGACAGGGGACAACCCATAGTACCAGACGGGCACAAACTTGGCAGGTCGAAAACAGGTAGAGAGTTTTGGAAAGTTATGTCGAAAATTGAAAATTGATTCCAGCATCAGTCCTAGCCACCGATTCAATTGATTTTCAAATAATTTTTTAAAAACTCGACCTGTTTTTAACGTGTGGATGACATTTCGACATCTCTCTAAATGACTGCGCCCGCTGGATATTAAAAGCAATATTTTCTATTCCAAAACCGTGGAACTTGGAGCGAACAAATCAAACTTCCACTGTAAAGCCTGCTGTAAAGGTTAGTTCTGAATTTTGTGCATAAAATAACGACAAGGGCGAGATCGGAGGTGGGTCATGGAAAACACCCTTATGATATACCCCGACACTAAAGCCCCTAAATAGACCTTTGTGTTGTAATGGTTTCATGAACTTGATTGAAACATTTCGGAGGCAAATTAGTGTTGGGGCCTATATTGACAATGTATTGCTAGCCGTCCTATTCACAAAATCGCTTGTTGTGATGTCGCATGGTTGCCGATGTTCGGTAAAGTTCGTTTTGAAAAGCATTGGCCCTTATGGTTCGGTTTTGTGTTTATATTATGAAGCTTAGGCCGCATCGTGGCTATGTGTCAGTGTGTTTACGCCCTTATGCATTTAGCTTTTGAAAAACCTCGTAAATAGAAGGAAACGATCGCATGGCTTTCATGTATGCAACAGTATTCCACCGGTATTAGATCTTATAGGAAACATGTAGATGCGGGGTTTCTTAATAACCAAAATTATTGCAAATTATTACTGCAATAGTTCACATTGCAATTGACCATCCAATGTTCTTCTCCAAGTAGGTGACTAGCAAATAGTGAGAATGTAAAGTATTGCGTTTTTCGATAGTTATTGAAATTTTCAACCCAAAAGAATAATGATGTTTGTTGTTACATACTTTCGACTAGAGACACAATTCATTAAAGTCGCCGATCGACCGTTCCAGCTGATACACAATAATCGGAGAATCCATACGGTGTTAAATTAATTTTTGTTCCTTTTCAGTAACCTAATATGGCATCGGGCATGGTGACCAATGTGGTCATGTCAGATGTTCTGACACCGACAATTTAAAACGCCTGACAGAGCATAAGTATAGGGTGCAGAAGTGGCCATGTCTCGTGGTGTGGAGCCAGGAATGCAGGTAAACTATCATGTCTATGAATGTTTTGCCATTGCCTACAGCTAGCTACAAATGTAATTGTAGAAACTTTGCCTACAATTACAACAGTCAACACTGCAACGCAATGCATTGCAGCTGGCGAGACTGGTACATGTACAGTGAAGAGCTTCAATATTTTAATCTTCATGGCAGGGGCAGAGAATGATTTTCAAAAGCCTTAAGGGCATCCAACCCATCAACTGTTTTTGTGTGTCTTCAGCTTTGCTCATGACAAACCCTCAGGCTCTATCTTACTAGTATAGGGGCATGTCACTACGCCTGCACAACCCCTGAAATCCGCACGTACACACGTACACACGCCCACACACGCCCACATGGACCGTCAACACCACTTTTGACAAATTGTATAAAAAAATGGTTTTGATATTTTCATAAAATCTGATTTCAGATCCATGTTAAGAAAGGCCTATTACTACTTGAACCTGCCATTTCGTTACGATTCAAGCAGTAAAACTGTCCGAAACAGCAAGAGTAATATTGTACAAAATCATCAGTTGGCATTCACCGCGCACTGACTGATTGGGAACTTCCCTCGCGGCACTGACTGATTTTGGCTATTTTCAGCTGTGCTCAGGTTTTGGGGGCTTTCCCGGTGTGATCACGTGGTCCTAACAATCCCATATATTTTTGGTATGCCATTCAACAACATTGAACGTGCATAACCAGGGTACCAACGATTTCTCAAATTGATTGCTTTACTCAATGTGTAATACACGGAAAGATGGGTCCCAAAACTGCCGTATTTTTCCACTTTTGCGCATCTCCGGCATGAAAATCGTTTGATAAGTAGTCAATCTACCTTCAACAATATTTCTACCAAACAGGCAAAGTCAAAATTCGAACGAGATCACCCCCGCGCCCATTTTATTTTGCGCTCGTACGAGTAGCAACTTGACTTCCGGGTTTACTACGCCATTTTTTAAAATCTCGCACACACACACACCACCACAACGCTTCATATCTCAGCTGACGATATGGATTATACGCGCTGTAATTTTGGCATCCAACCGAACTAAACAAAGTTTGTTGTCAATCTGACTTCCAGCACAATATCTTTATTAGTTTTATGAAATGAGATAATTCGTTGATAAAGACCAGCAATATAAGCTTAACTCCACAGCAGATGTCCTAGCCTAGAGTTAGCATAGTCATGACTGTACCATTCAAAACAGTACCCTTTTAGTTTTCACTACTTCAGCTCTAAAAAACCATACAAAAAAAACCCCTACACTGGGTAGGACTGACACCAGCCAGTCAGTTAGCAATACTGAAGGATCTAGAAGACCATTGGATGTGTTAGGGTTATAATATAATGCACAATCTGTCGTGAAATAAGTTGATTTCTTGCCATTGTTGGTGGATGCCGGTAGAAACTTGATCACCCACACGAAATGTCCAGTTTGTGGGTTGACTTTACATGATTGGATAAGGGCCCATCTACGTCAAGTTTTAGGCTGTTCCATTTATTACACTTACTCCGGATGTGAAATAAATTAAAAGTGGCACTTTTTCATGGTTTTAATCTGAAAAAAAAAGGGTAAAAAAAAAAAAAAATCAATAAATTGAACCTTATACGGGTTTTTAAAATGAAGAAAACAAAACTGTTGCTCTGAATTAATGGTAAAATCATGTGGGTAATCATTTTTAAAGCATAGAGTCTGTCTGCCACACTTTTTTTCTCTTTCGAGGACCTTTTTACTTTTTGTCAATATTGATACAAAAAGGGTGAATTTGTATAGTTGCCTTTTTTTAAAGATAATTTTAACCTGCCATGGCACCCACTTAAAGGTAAAATGCGATGCAATTATTTGGTATATTTGGTACAATTGCCCAAACATATTGTGAACCAAATATGAAGTTCGTATTACCTGTATGGATTGGGTACAAAGTGCCAAATAAAAATTGCTAAAATGGGCTAAATTGGCAATTTTTTTGGTATATATTTGGTTCCATGGCAACCTTTTTAAATTAATGTTTCGACTTTTGAATTTTATTCATCCACAAATTGCCAACCTATATGTTGCAATATGAAGTCTGTACACATTTGTAGTGATGTGGGGTACAAAGCCATCCAATATTGATAAAGAATGGGCTAAATGGGCCATTTTTCTCGGTATTTTGGTTTCATGCACCTTGTTTAATTAATTTTTGACTTTGAATTTTATTTCATCCAAGTCACAATTGAATTGCCCAACATATTAGTTGCAAAATGAAGTCTGTAGCACATTGTATGGATGTAGGGTACAAAGGCATCAAATTTGATAAAAATGGGCTAAATTGCCATTTTTCGGTATATTTGGTTGCCATGGCAACCTTTTTAATTAATGGTTTTGAAATTGAATTTTAATTTCATCCCCGTCAGGCATTGCCCAAAACTTTTATGGTTGCAAATCATGAATCTGTAGCATAAATGGGCATTGTGAATTAAAAATTTAGAATAAATGAATTAGAATAAATAACATTTGTGTGCTAAATTTCTATTGTTTCTCTTTGTCATCATGGTGGCATGTATATATCACTATCTATATAGTAAAACGCCATAGACTAATTTCAGGAAAAGGCCGAAAATAAAAATAGCAAAAGCTGTAGCTCTTGAACGCTTTATAAAAAAATATATAGCCTATATTCATAATTTTTAAAATTTTTTTTCATAATTTTTTGCTGCATAGATTTAAATAAAACCCAGTCAAATTTCATTCAATGCAGATAAAAATTATGGCATAATAGGCCTATTACTAGTTCCAATAATGTAATAGCTATGTTATAGGTCGACAGCATGTAAGAGCCATTGTTTCTATGCTGGTGAAAAAACACAAAATACCAACTCACCCACCTCACTTGCTGAGTAGTTGTCCACTGCTTCCCTTCAAAAATTCATGAAGATGGTTTATTTATATCCCAGAGTTGTATTCTGTCACCTTTTTCTGACATTGAAATGTTTTAGACGTAGAGTGATGATCTTTCGAGAGAGGCGATTGCGCACGCCTTCAATTGTCTATCGCCATTTTGAGCTCAGTGCCCCGAAAAGGACGCTGAACTCATGTGTCTTAAATTGCTCAATCTGGTTTGATTTGACCGTTTAACTTGGTTTAAATAGCAAGATGTGACCCACAGAGGTCAGAAATGACGTCAAAGTGTTTCTCGGAAATCAATCGTTGTAGGTATAAACCCTTAAAAAATTCTTTTTTTTGTGGATAACGACAAATTATAAATCAATGTTGGGTGCATTTTACGACATTTTTCGCATGTAATAGCCTTGGCGGGTGAGATCTGTTGAGTGCCTTCGTTTTTAGGTTTTTTGGAGTTTTTTCCACCTAAAATGGTTAACTTTCAGGCTGGATAGTGTGGCGAAAAATGGCCAGCGACTTGTTAAATTAAAAATTAATAAAAAAACCAAATTGGTGTGGCGGTGCAAAATGGCCGCCCGCATGTATGAAACGTGTGCGTTACGACACTTGGCTACTAATGGTGATCTTGGTGTTGTCAGTTGGTCGCGCAAGCACCGTAACGTGTCGCGACGTGAAATGGCGATGACCAGATAACAAACAAGAATGCCAATGTTTGAAGGAAATATCTCAGAAAATCTCAAGGAGATATTATAAGAGATTTTTTCACACTGGCTTATTTAGAATTGTGAATTTTTTTATATATTCATCACTTTCATATACTTTACTATTTTTTTTATTTGTTGTCAACATAGCTATTGTATAGCGTTCACAAGACATCGTCACTTAACACATTTCTGATGTGCCACCCCTTAATGTAACCTATCTTTCGCAACTGCTAGTGATTGAACGCGTAAATTAGTATATAAAACTACAAATTTTGTAGAGAAAGTATCAACTCTTTCATTTAAAGGGGCGTGTTCCGATCGTCTTTGGGTTGGGACCCCCTGATTAAGCACCCGAAGTAGTATCCGATTGATATCAGATTAACGGAGGCCGATTTTTCTCAATTGTCTCCTGGAAATTTGAGCCCTCGCATCCATTTCATTCCCAAGAATATAACAAAAAAAAACGAAAGAACCTGCCGTTTTCGTGGTTAACCACTTTTTTAGGCACAGTATTGAATGGGCTTTGCAACATGCATTATTGGCTCTATACCATCAAAACCGTAAAAAAGTTTTTTCCCACGGTACTTTATGGGGGTATGTGGCAAGTTCCAGCCTCATATCAAAGTAGAGAACCAATACACATAAATCTGAACAACCACCTTTAACTTTTTTCAGACTCCGTAAGTATGCGTTTGTGCATTCGTATTCCAGAAAGAAATGGGTTTTCGGAACGGCGTATTTTTCCTCCCGGTGCGCAGTATGAATGTCCGCCGACAGTAAATCGACCTCAGAAGTGCCCTCGACCCCATGCTAATATGAATGACATCACCAAATTGTGTGCCCGAAAAGAAATTAAGAGGAGGTCAGAGTTTCAATTTTGTTGGAAAAACGTCACAGATGACGAATAAAGTTGATGGAGCTTTAATTATCATCCTAGGTGGACTTTGAGCAAGTTTTTCTCTCTCGTTTTTCCCTTTTCGACCCCATACGGCAATTACAACTTGAAACTTGAAAGCGAGTTAAATTGCGTTGCACGCTTGGGATTCAGGATTTTAATACTTGTTGGAGTGTAAAAAAGCAAAGTTGAGGTAAGATTCACTCAACAAAGTTGGCGCTTTTTGCCGCTATGTGCCGCGTATTCAGTAATGTTTCCGTCGAGCCAATTGATGGAAACTTACATATCCGTGTTTTTCCCGACCTTTTGCAAATCGGCGGCCGTTTAGCGCCAAAATGTGGGGGCAGGGGCATGAAGTTGATGTGCTTTACATAAATACCAAATTGCAAAAATGATTCTCAAGATAATTTTGTTCCTTCAAGATGACTTTTTATGAACCAATTTGACAAGTACTAATATTTGCAAAGTCATCGCATCATATATAGGGTATATGGTATGTAGCTAGGTTTTTATTAGCTAGGTAGTTTTGTTCAATGTCAGAGTGGTTGGACATAAAATCAATTTGCATGCACAGTCAATAAAGTATCGAACTGAAGCCATAAATTTTTAATGATTCTAGTAAGCGCAATTTGTTAGTTTGAAGATTGAAGGGAATGGTCCAAAGGAGTGAAGTGAGGAGATTCCACAGAGGGGATGATGTGGGTGGGGGGATACCAGGATGGGGGGGATACCAGGATGGGGGGGGTGGTGGAATCATGGGGAAATAAAAATATATGAAATTTAATCATCATTTTTATTTTAATATCCATTGGTGATTGATATTGTATGTTTACATCTGTGACATTGTCAATGTGATGTGTGTGTTTCTATTCTATTTGGGGGGGATGTATTTCTTTGGTCTTGAGTAGAAATGTCCACTTGGGGGCCGTGCCTGGTTATAAACGCTATTCACTACCTCGCATCTGACCGTGTCTATTTTGTCGCGGAACCGAAGGTCGCACGTTGCTGAAACGTGGTGGGTGGGTGCCCCCCCATGACCTTCCGAAGACCGATTGTGTATTGGTTAGTGGATCAAAGTTCATCGGGGGTCATCGGTCAATGAGGTCAAATGGGGTAAACGATTGTGTATGGACGTGAAACTTGAAGGGTGGGGTGATTTCTGAGTCCGAAAATTTTGAAGGTCACGACAAGTCATTAGGGGTCTTCAAGGTCAAATGGGTTAAACGTTGGTTTCTCGGAGACCGAGGGAGGGGGTCTCACATTCCTGCAACTTGATGGGTGGGTGCCTGTTTATGTACTGTCGCGAAGACCAGGTTGTATTGGTTAAGTGGATCAAAGGTCATCGGGGTCATTCAAGGTCAAATGAGGTCAAATGGGGTAAACATTGTGTATGGACATGAAACTTATAGGGTGGGGTCAATTTTTTGATGCCACAATTTTGAGGTCATGACAAGTCATTAGGGTTCATTCATTTTTGTATGTTTTCTTTTGTTTCCTTTTTTTTAATATCTTTTTTTCTCTATCTTAACTCTTCTACTTCTATTCATGAACAGCTTATAATCTACTATTATTCTACCCCTAATTGGCCAACTTTTGTCAGCTGTGTCCTTAAACTTCGAGGTGGGGAAAATAATAAGGTAATGATAAAATTAAAATAGAACAACCGGAACTCGCATACCCTTAAATGAAATGTGTTATTAC
>JAMKCH010030230.1:0-27162 GCA_023653785.1 Ophioderma brevispina
AAATCAAAGGAAAGACTTCCATATTCCATATGTACCCCCCTCGTATATATTTACATGATACAAATTTTATTTTAATTTTGGCCTTGTTTCATCAAAAACGGAATAAACAGCTAAAATAATTAAAATTTATGTTGCATGTAAATATATGAGGGGGGTACATATGGAAGTCTTGCCAAATCGAATGCAACCCGGCCCCAGGGATCCGGTAATGACGAGGTCTAAGCCGGTGTGAAAGTAATCATAGTCCGTCAGGTATCATAGTCCGTGCTCCATGGACGACAACGGAATAAAGCGTGAAACTAATGTTGCGTGAAGAGTCAACTGAATCGATTGCCCTATTGTTCACCATTGCTCCCGGACTGTGAGCCCGGAGGACTATATCTCCTGCCACACCGGTACAAGGCCGGGGATCCCGGGGGCATGGGATGCAATTGATATGCGCATTACACCAATCGCGGAAGGATTTAGTGGTGTATGCCCTATAGAGTTTGGGAGACGGTCTGCAAGTTTGATTCATGCCGCGAATGAAAACAAAAGTTTTCCAGTGATACCTTAGCTGCATGTATCATCAACAATGGAAGAGCAGGTAAGATTTTGTTCCATATTCTGTAAATAGATGCATGTGGTAGCATTGGCCCATCGAGCAAAGTAAGTGGGATTTCAGCTCAATGTAGTGGTGCTCATGTCGTTCCTCTATATAAGTTTAAACGGAAATTATCCCGATAATCGAGTATTAAGGGAGCACACAGGTAAATAATCGTCCCATTGAATCACAGTTAAAAGACACTTTTCTCTGTTTTCATACCTTTCCTACACGATCTGGACTTTTTTTATGATAACCATCCGATTGCTAATTGATGAAAGTTTAATAAATTATGTTGCAATATTTAACTCGGCTTTAAATGGTTTATGGTTTGTTTGCGTTGTACCTTGAAGGGCGACGAGCTTTTGATAAGCAAATGTCGATTGATAAGTCTTTTAATTCTCCCTTATTATCGAGTTAATATAGAGTTAACGCAATTTAGGGAGAATATCGATCGGAATCCGCTGAACACTTATTGGTATACGCACTCTTGCTGACACTTGATCACAATTCTCCTACCTGATAATTTTCCTGACGCGCCGTGAGTATTCGGCACAAGCCATCTGGCACAATAGTATAAAATGACTTGCTTCTTTTCGGAAAATGTTCAAGCTGTATGTAGGAATGCTAACCGTACGGACTTTCATTTTCAATCAAGGATATTTACAATTATTACCTCACACTTACCTTCGATGCAGACAGCACTGGCATAAATACATTCGAGGTCCACGTTGAGATCACGGACACATTGGTAAAGATACGATTCATACCCGTGACATGCTATGCGTCCATAGTGTGTCGGACCAGTTGTCACAATGTGATCAGTCATGCTACAACATGAATCATTTTAAATATGGCTAACTCATATGGCATTTCAAATGTCTCTTTGAAGACAGCGAAGTTAATTGTTACTATAAGTATACAAGGATATCTGCAGCGTATATCCCTGTTTTATATTATTGCATATTGACTTACAAACTCCTCAAAAGTTTGATTATTTTTAATCGTGTATATCTCAAATATTTAAAACCCGTTTATATATATCGTCTTGTTTAATAATAAAACTTCATGAGGATCTCCAACTTAATAAGCCAAATATCTCATTAGGTCTACCTGCTTGCTGATGCGGCTGACGCGCCTTTGTACCCCAGTTCCCTGCAAACTACATCTGCAGCGGTTAAGTTCCAGCCTGTGACACATATTGTGCCCCACTCGCCGTCGAAAAGCACCTCTATCTGTCCTTCCGATGGAAAGACGCCCCCGTTCAGTCGTATATCCTGATAAATATCTGTAAATCCGTCAGGAGGAACTACGCTTTCTGGTGGAAACTCCGCCAGAGGAACTCCGATGGGCCTTGCAATTAAAGAATGTTATTAGCACATTAAAATAATTTCACCGACTAAAAGGTACAGCGGGTCAGCCTTTCTCTTCATTTATTCATTTTATCATACCCACCAAATGTATTTGTTCAATAGCTAAGAATCTTTTAGTCATTATATAGGGAAAAAATAAGAACGTTCCGCACCATTGTTACATTGAAGTTGTTTATTGTAAAATGCCGGGGTTGTACCAACGCACTTGCACACTAAGCGGTCAGGGGGAAGAAATGATTTTGTAAAACAACTTTATAATTTGCAAGTGCTCAAAAATGCCCGCACTAATACACTCTGAAACTGCCACAATGAAATTTCCAGTAAAATTACTGTAAAATAAATGGCAGTGTTTGGCTTTTAGTTTAGAAATATGACAAAATACTGCAAACTTTATGTCCAATTTCCGGGCCAATAATGACTAACTAAAAAAAAGTGGAGATTTATTCGAACTTTAAACACAGGGTTCGTTTACATAGAGGGTTCGATCTAGTGTGTTATTCACACTTATGTCACCACACTGTGGTGTGTCACCCACCCATGAGGTATTTTTGTTACGAAGACAAGCATTTACTGTATATACGAAAAGATATTGTCATAGAATGTGGGCTGAAAAAAATTTGAATGAAAAAATTCGTCCATGGTTCAAAATGCAACAAAATAACTTGCAAATACATGAAAATTTGGCTCTGAAAATCCACAGATGGAGTCCATGAAGCTATTGTTTTTTAGGTGTTCGCAAAAATAGTCATCAGAAGAAATTAAGTGGAAGCCAAGCCACTGAAGTTTTTATGAAAGATAAATGGATTATAAGGATTAATTTAAGACTCCAACAATTGAAGAAAAAATTTGTCTTTGGTTTCGAAATCCACACAAAAAATTGGAATATTGGTCAAAATCCAAAAATGGCGGATATGCTTTAAATTATCAGGGCCGAAACCCGTGTCACGAGTATCACATCTTTATGCACTATTAAGAAACTTCAATCATACGATTATTAAGTAGTAAAATTTTTAAAATTCTGCCAACCAACAAATCCCGTAAAAACAGCTTTTTTTTTAGTTTGTACGCTTAGTGTGTTAAATATCAAACAAAAATTTATTGCCACCAAGCCACACGCTAAAACCGAACTAAAATAACACACACACACATCTTTATTGTTCAGAAAAATATATTGTTAACATGAGGCAACCGGTGTTTGTTTTAACTTTGTCTTAAATGATTTTTGGGCAGAATCATTTTATATTTTAGACGCTAAAATGGATAAAATTTTCTCGCAATGGTCTTAATTACTTTCACAAAAAACATAGCAAAATATACGTTTGAAGTGAGTCAAGGCAACATACCAATATTATTTTCAATTTATAGGATGAAATATCCACGTTGGCTAGAAGGCGCATTTCTACCATGGGTATACATAGTGAGACATATCAAAATGAAGTTACCATAAAATTAAAGTCGCTGCCAGGATTGTTCAGAGGGCGGCAACGCGCGCGCCGCAAATATTTGCATAAAAAGGGCGGGACTCGGAGATATGGGTAGCCTTATACGCGATTAACCAATGGAGGCCAACCTACTCAAAAGCCCAATCGGCATTCACTCCGAGTTAACGCATGTCCACGCTCGGCGCGTAAAATAACTATGAACAATTCTGACAGAGATTTTAGAACCGAATATAATCTGTAGGAAAATTGTTTGGATTGTTTTCAGACAACCTCTGCGATAATCATCTCAAAAGGTTACCATAAGTTGGCCTATTTCGTCCAAATTACTCACTGTGCTTGCTCAGTGCCCACCCCCCCCCCCCCCTGCTGACAATTCCACGGGTAAGTGGTCTAGCCAAGTGACAAAACATATTAGAGACCTTAGTTTTCTGAAACGTGGGGCGTAAACACTCCGGAAGACGTCATGTATGACCAATTTTGGACATCATGAGGATATATCGTGCTTTACGTGAACGTTTACGTTCACCGTTTTGGAAAAAATAAGGCGTCCTCTATTAGCCACATCTAAAAGTACACTGCACCGCCACATCTTCACTATGGTCACCGTAGGGATACCCAATCCAGAATTATACATTCTCTAGTGACCGTCATTACCCCATGACAATCTAGGTCATCAAACAATATCGCCGCCCATTGCAGGCCCAAGATAACCTGGCAAATGGGGTCTAGACATTGCCTATCCCGAGTGTCTACAACTATAAATCGAAAGTATCAATGAGTGGGTTAGCTTTCTCTTAAAAGCAGAGTCAAATTGTTTAACACAATGAACATGACGAAGTTGTTCTGTTTATTTTATTTTATTATGTTGTTATTTATTATTATTTTTTCGATTCGCGTGTTTTCCCGTCCTCTTCTTTTTAAACAGAAATGCTACCGTGAAATCGTTTGTTATGGTCGTTTTTTGTTTTTTCTTTGATCCCGGACCTATATTGCGTCATGTCACTTTTGGCAAACGGAGAGTATCCTTGATTTTGAACCCCTATTGAAATATGACTTGTTAACCGAAAGTGCAGTCAAACACACACACTACACACAATCCACACACAAATGCAAAAACACACAAGCAAAACACGCCCCACACTCGTGGAACATACTCGGCACACGCGTAAACTCCCAACATCACATGCGTAAGATGGCATCCATGTGTTTTAATTACTTACTTGCAGACTACAAGGGCATCGGGCCAGTCCCACCCATCGTCACACCACAGTTCCCCATCAGCCCCGTCAATGGTTTAATACTGCACGAGGCCTCATGAGGAGTCAAACCACCCAATCAAACGAACATTAATAGCAGAGTTTTCTGATATAAAGAGTGAGACAAAATTTAAAGAAATATTGAATCATTACTGCTGTGGATATGTGAATTAATGGTGTCTCATTCTATCGACAGCAAAACAGTCTTCGGGGGTTTTCAGCAAGCAGTGACCAATTCCCATAAAAACCAGTTTAGTTACCAAGTTTGATGTTTATTAACAATCATCCAAATCGCTTTCCATCGGACCCATTCTATCACTCGTCCTGAGTCTGATTTTTTTTTCGTATGCATCTTGTTGAGAGGTATGGTTTCTGTACAGGGGATTGTTGATACCGGTTCGATATCGAGAAAACGAAACGAAAACAGGCTCAGTGCACCCATGGATTACACGCCTTTATTCCGTCAGAGTGTAAATGTACGATCACGGAAAAAGCGTGTAAGCAATGGGCACACTGAGCCCGTTTCGTTTCGGTGACTATAATAAGCCTTGATACCGAAAGGACCATCGCCGAATACGGACCATGAAGGACGCCCTCATAGTTTCATGAGAACGGATGAACTTGAAAACGTTTTGCATAATAAAGCGAAATTGATCAAAGTTTACCTATTGCTGGTTTTCAAAAAAAATTCCCACTTTACATAAATCCCCAAAAGTCGGTTGTATGTAAAATTATATACAGGATTCAATGGGTAATTGGAATTTCATATTGAACCCTTTCCACCCCAAAAACAATGCCGAGTTGAAAGGATGTGCGCTATATTATTTAACAACTTATATGTGCGTTGGCCGTCTGGTTTTGGGGTGGAAAAATGACCTCATTTTGTACATTTTTGTTTTCTGGGGGGGCCGGAAAGAACACTACATGGAATTGCCAAAACAACAACGAACTTTTACAGCATACAAACATACACATCACTATGCGAAGGCGTGCTAATCTACCAAGGTCTCAGTTCAGTAGCCTTGATGTGCACCTGTTAACAACAGATGACCATGCATGTCCTGGGTATCATAAATCATACTAAAATACAGAGGATGGAGTTTGATCAATACAATGGTGAATGAAAAGCTCCGAACTGCTCATTAGCTCCTAGTGTAGTAAACTTGCTCTGATATAAATAGCGCGGTCATGGCCAGGGCCATGGTGTTGTTTTCCAGGGTCTGCTTGGTGTGAAGATTGTTATATAATCCCGATCTTAGCAGCTTAAGTCGTGTACCACGAGAGTTATTAAGTTAACAATAACCGGTATTAACGTACGTGCGATGCGATTAAAAAAAAAACAATCCACAATTCCCACTCTCACGCCTATTGTACCCTATTGTAATCGTCTTCCCACTGCGGTTCGAACATAAGTCACTTAGGTCAAATCCTTAACACTCTACTATGTCAGTTATAGAACAGGTGCTTACTTTTTTTTCTAACACAGGGTCACAGTTAAGTCGACAGAGCATGTCACACGTACTTTACTAATACCGTCTCCACATGCGGCGAAAATAAGTCACTCTTAGGGTCAAATCCTTCACACCTCGAATATGGTCAGTAGAACAGGGGGTTACTTGTTTTGTGAACCACTGGTCACAGTTAAGTCCGACAGGAGCTGTCCACACGTACTTTCCTAATACCGGTCGTAACGTTACGACCGGACTTACCTGTTCTTCTTCGGCATTAAATGTTCGGAATACCCTTAAAAGTTGTTAGGTACGATGAGTGCGTCAACGGCAAATTTATATCAAACACTAAAGCCGATCGATTTAGGTCCCGTGATTAGAGTAGATTCAACCATCGTGTCACCTCTAGTACTTTTCCGAAGGTATGGGCATTGAATGAGGGGTTATGTGCATTAGGTGGAAATTAAAATACAATGCAAAATTATTCAAACATGTAATCCGAGAGCAGAGAAAAATCAATTCTATGCTCAATGAAAAGCTTCAAGTCAACCGTAAGCGTATTTATCGCTACACTAACTCATCAAAAACATTCTAATTGTATTTGCTTCAATGGATTCAATGTCATCGGCCGAGTTGAATGTAAACTGACTTTGAAAGCCTTGGTTTGGAAAGAATGAATACACAAAGGTCTCTGCACACTATGCAAAAATGTCGTAAACAAGAAAGGCCAGATTATCTCAATTCGTTAATGGGACAGGTGAACCGAGCCACATACTGCCTCCTCTCCCAACTAATCGACGCTGTCCAAAACTTTTCCTCTGGTGACACGATGGGTTGAATCTACTATAAGTGACTTATGTCCGACCGCATGTGGAGACGATTACAATAGGGTACAATAGGCGTGAGGGGAATTAGTGCATTGTTTTTTTTTAATTCCATCGGTATTAGTTAATACCGGTAATAACGTCGTGTGGACACGACTATAGGCTAACAGGTATTTGGGTATTGTTATAAAGGGCTGCCTCATGTAGCCTCTTTGTAGCTTATGAAGAACAAAAGGTCTATCTATAGGCGTCACTTACAAGCTCCATGACAAAGGGCAGCTATGCAACATCTTCCTGTTTCTTCATATAAGTAATAAATGATCATTGAAATGGAGGCATGCTCTAAGCTTTGCTTTTTCCAGAGAGCATGCCCCTGAAGTTTCTCAGACTTTTCTCATTTTTTCTTGATACAAGTGTATTTTGGGGATATAAAACACCTTGCGTACATGATAAAGTATTTGTAAAACACCAACTCAAAATTGGTGGTGAAATATAACTATTATGATTATAGAGGGCCTCCTTCTCTCCTTATCCGGCAATGTCCTTTAAAAGCTGAAGATATAGTGGAGTAGATATATCAATAAGTGCAGATGTTCTGTAATGCAGGTAAAGCGCCAAAATTTGTTATAAATTTAAATTCATTTCACGATCCAATTTGGAGTTAATTAAATGTAGAATTTGATGAGTTGATGAGATTTATTTTGGTGCTTTGTTACTGCATCTGCATAATTCAATCTATATTAGATTTCAAAATAAGCGAGACCTCATTAAAAGTTTTAGGGCTGTCCATTCACCGTGATGAGAGGTAAGAGGAATTATTTTGATGGTCATAGCCAAAAAGTTTATGGTACTTATACAATGTATAGTAATGTACCTAGTAAGTAAATGTTGACTTAAAATACATTGTTTCACATCTAAGATAGCTTGGATGTTTTAATAGAAGTATCACGATGAAAACACCAGCAAAATATTTCATTAAACGTTATTATTTGAACGTCACTTACCTCTGACACTGCAAAATATCATTCCTTATCACAGCATTGGAGAAATAATGCATTCTTATACCAATTAATATAAATTTGTTTGCCTCAAAAGTGGCGCCAAAACTTTGTATTAAGAAATTAGTACAAGCATAAAGAATAGGAACTCAATTCAGTTGAATCTTCACGAAACATGAGTTTCAAGTTATCGTCATTGTAGCCCGGACTGTGGCTCTTGCGCGACTATATCTGCTTTCACACCGGAACGCTATCGCAGGCAATGCATTCGCTCATAATGAAACACCAGATGGCAGTGCTATTTCAAATTCATAAACGTTTGTCTTGACGCTTTGCTAGCATCCTCAATGTTGAAGCCATGATAAGCTTTTCTGGGTAGGATTTGACACGGGAGGCAAAAGAAGGATTTCTAGCTGTATTCCAAGAGAGCTCCGCCATGGGGGACGCAACAGCGCGACCCCACGCAAGCACTTTAAACACCAACTGAAGCATCTGCGCATGAAAGACTGGACAAAATACTGAATCCTTTCGAATTATAGCACAAAGGTTGCCAAAGGAAGGAGGTATGGACTGCTTGAAGTCCTGCCCATTCTTCTGCTCAACCAACCAGTAGTTTGCAGGTCTAGGATTGACCGACACTCAGCCACCAAAGGAATGTGGTAACTTTTTTCCTACAGGATCTGGGAAACTGGAGAATCAGCATCGTAATATGGCGCGTTGAGGAGGTTGAGGATGGAGTGTGTATATTGCTAACTATTGTTGAATAGGTACATGTTATAAACACTCTTTGAAAGCCCGCAGTAGCACGTGTTTGTCATTAAAAAAAAACACTGCTGCACCGAGGGTTGTATATATTTCCGATCCAACGATGTTTATGATGTTCAAAAGCGCAGGACCTGATAATGTCTGTGTTTATAATTCATTTTAAACTACGGGAATCTTCGATCCAAAGAGATACTCTTGCTTCCTAACTCTTTGAATCATGGTTGATTAAATTTTGAGACACAGTCTCACATCATAGACGAAGGGAATCATCATTAAACCCACGCATTCTGCGGGCGCCAAAGTCAGTGCCTTGACTACACAGAAGATCTAGCTATAACTGCGGAATGTAGTGGTGCACAAGATCTAAACATCACTTAGGAAATGCGGGAAAGCCAGTCTATATTTAAATGCCAAAGAGATATAATGAGCATAAATTGAAGAAGAGACTCGTCGAGCTAACTGCACTACAGACAATACCGGCCAACTCAAAGTGGTCAGGGACTCAAATTCGTAGTGACCTATATTGCCAACAGCAAGAAAGACTTTCTGCCATGTAAAGGACAAGCTAGGATTAAGGTAATAAAACTATGGCATCGTAATGGCAATCTGGTATCTTTCCAATTCAACAAGGCGACTTTGTAGAGAGATCTGTTCTGTGGATCATGAGACATGGCCACGAAGAACAGTGGCCGTTAACCAGGGGGGGGGGGGGGCGTGGGGCCGAGTTCCCCCCCCCCCCCGGACAACTAAAATGGGGAGGAGAAGACTAAAATGGGGACGAGGAAGAAGGGGGGAGAAGAAAGAAGAGGGGAGAAGCGAATGAAAAGGGAAGGAGAATGGAAAACAGAGAAGAAAAGGGGACAATGAGATAAATAGTGTGTTGTGGGGGTGCCCAGGTCGAAGTAGAATAGTATCCGTCTCCCCCCCCCCCCCCCACCCGCTTTCAAAATATGGGTCTACCCGGCGAGCGAAGCGAGGCGGAAAAAAATAAAGGGCGAAAAAACTTGAGTCTTGCCCCCCCCCCCCCCCCCCCCCCCCCCCCCCCCCCCCCCCCCCCCACCCCCCCCCCCCCGAGGCTCAGGTCTGGTTTACGCGCCTGAGTTACAGGATAGATTGGATGGCACCTTCACCGGGTTCCTTGTAATATGAAACACAAACCAAAGCATAGCGACAGGAAGAATCCTTCAATGTTATCCACTGTCGTCCAGCGTCGATTCACGTTTTGCTGGTTAATGTTATCGTGCGAAAGTCAAGTAGTCTCGGATGCCATCTGTTGGATGTTACCATGTCCGAAGTGGGGTCATAGCCCCTTTAGCTACATTAATTGAGACATCCATCAGGAACAAAGACGGACAGGGATATTTGACGGCTACATGGTGAACAGTATCTCGGCTGCAGCCGCTAGATAGAAAGATAATTCCTGAAGTACCAGTGCTACACTGTATGCACGTGAATTGTGTCGTTGGGTGTATTGAAATAATGACAAATGGGTTATATTCAGATTAGTACTATCATGAATGACTGAGCAAGGAAGAATAAGATGGGTGGTAATGTAGAATTAGTCAAGATGGCATCAAGTCTGTACAATCCAAGTAACAGACTACATAACGTTAGCTGCATCGGACCATTTACAAATTATTCCGTCTTTTGGGACACAGATAATTTTCAATATTTTAAAAATCATAGAGTGGTATATGTTGTAATTTATTAGTCAAGTAACCAATGAATGTGCCAAAAATCTTTTAAATTAAAAATTAAAAAATAAATTATTGCATTTAATTATAAATGATTAAAAAGTTGTTTACCAGGATCTTCCTTTGCACACCACCGCTCAGTCTATTCATTGTGGGCATACAGAGTTTTCCCTCACATTGAATCATGCAAATTTGGTTCCATCCCTCAAGGTCAAGATACGTGGGCCGTATCCAGAGTCCAACCATACTCAGATTCGTATCCTAAACTACCACCATCAACGTTAGCTGTGCCATCAGAATCGAAATGAAAAAAAAAAATATTAGTTTTTAAAATATTTTAGTGGTCAAAACAGATTTTTAGAGCAAGACGGAATTTCACAGCTATTTGCCCCCACGCAAATTGCCTTTTTAATTTTTAGAGCAATTAAGCAGGGGAGAACACGAGTTTGACAACTAATAATAAGTAGGGACAGCGAGAGGTAGGCCTTAGGCCAGCGGGGAGATTTATAGCGACTTACAAAGATGGCCTATCCCTGGCAAGTACATGATTTTCGAAATAACTTCTCAAAAATTGTGCGTGGTCTCATGTCGGGTATGTGCACAATTTGCTGAAATAATTAATCTCATCTCAATTAATTTTAATGAATATCAGTGACCAATGAGAGTGCACTATGATTCATCGACTCCAACAATAATGGCGCTATTGATCGTAAAATCCGCTCGGTTATGCATAGAACCAAGCACTTCAGATCATTTTTTTATTCTAGAACTGCATAGCCACTGTCTATGATTCGCATGGAGTTTATTAAAAAGATTTCAGGGGTTATATCGACACACAGATTTAGTTATGTTTTTCATGGTTTTGGAAAACGAATACCTGTCTCCTTTCACGAATAAATAAACACATACGTTTCTATGTTTTGAATTAACTTTTTAACCTCATTGTATCATTTTTAGAAAGCGAAACGAAGATGAAAAAAGTCACAACTAAATCTGTCTACAGATCTGAACACAGTCGAGGGTACGCAGACCAGAAGTGAACCCTTAATGACCTTGACCCTGTGACCTATGAACGTTGGTGAAGGATCTCAAGCTGCTTCGTATGCATGAGCACGTGACCATGCATGTTATCGTCGATTGTAGTAGCGTATTTGTAAAAGAACTTTGACCTCTATGACCCCAGATTGACCTCTGTCAAAATTCATTAAGTGTCTGTTTTAGGGGTTGTCAAACTACACCACATCATGATTCACGTGATAATACTATCTAATCTGTAGAAGTAGTAGTGATTTGAGGTGTAACTTAATTTCAGATTTTGACTTTGACCCTAAAACCAGGGTCAAGTGAGAGGTCATGATGATTTTAGTGACCTCTCATAAAGTATACAGGAGGAATGAAAAGATTTTCTTATTTGACCTGGTTTTAAATTTTACACACAGGTAAAGAGTTTGACCTTAGTGACCCCTGAGACCTTTATCATCAATGTCATTAAGGAACTTTTGGGGATGTCAAGCTGCCCACATATAGAGTCCCGTGATGTACTAAATAATCTGTTAAAGGGTAGTGATTTGAAAGTGTAACGTAAATTTGAGGTTATTTTGCCTTACCCCCTATACCTATGGCCTCAGGTGATGGGGGTAATAATTGGACTTTTATAAGCACTCTCATCAAGTACGACAGGATGGGACAAAAAGATTTTTATTGACCCGTGTTTTAAATTTTACACCACAGTAAAGGAGTTTGACCTTAGTGACCCCAGATGACCTTTGATCAAAATTTCATAAAGTGTCTGTTTTAAGGGTTGTCAAACTACACCACATCAATGAGTCACGTGGATATACTATTTACTTGTAGAAGTAGTAGTGATTTGAAGGGTTAAACTTAATTTGAGTATTTTGACCTTTGACCCCTCCAAACCATGGTCAAGTGATGAGGTCATGATTGACTTTTATTGACCTTTCATAAAGTACTACAGGATGGAATAAAAGATTTTCTATTGACCTTGTTTTAAATTTACAACAGTAAAGGAGTTGACCTTAGTGAACCCCTTGATGACCTTTAATCCACAAAGTCATTAAGTTACTTTTGTTGGGGATGTCAAGCTTGCCCCGTATATGAGTAACGTGATCGTTACTATAAATCTGTAAAAGGAGTAGTGATTGAAGTGTAAAAGTAATTTTGAGATTTTGACCTTTGACCCATTATACCTGGCTCAGTGATGAGGTCAAATTGCTTTTATAGACCTCTAATCAAATACTACAGGATGGATTAAAAAGATTTTCTATTTGACTTGTTTTAAATTTTACACACAGTAAAGGCGTTTGACCTTAGTGACCCCCAGAGACCTTTGATCAAAAAATTTCATTAAGTGTCTGTTTTAGGGTTGTCAAAATACACCAAATCCATGAGTCACGTGATTATACTAGTAATCTGTTAGAAGTAGTAGTGATTGAAGTGTAACTAAATTTGAAGTATTTGACTTTGACCCTAAACCATGGTCAAGTGATGAGGTCATGATAACTTTAGTGACCTCTCATAAGTAATACAGGATGGAAATAAAAAGATTTTTATTTGACCTTGTTTTAAATTTTACACACAGTAAGCAGTTTGACCTTAGTGACCCTGCTGACCTTTAATCAAAATGTCATTAAGTAACTTTGTTGGGGAGTAAGCTGCCACCACATATATGAGTCACGTGATTCGTACTATATAATCTGTAAAAGGAATAGTGATTGAAGTGTAACGTAATTTGATGTATTTTGACTTTCACCCCTAAACAAGGGCTCAGGTGCGGCTCATAAAGAACTTTTAAGACCTCTCTTCAATGTACTACAGGATGGGATAAAAAGAGTTTCGATTGACCTTGTGTAACAATTTACAAACAGTAACGGAGTGTGACCTTCGTGACCCCAGAGGACCTTGATCAAAATTCATTAAGTAAGTAACTTTTGTGGGGGATTCAAGCTGCACCATATACATGAGCCACGTTATCATATATGTAATCGTAAAAGAGTAGTGATTTGAATGCTACACGTAATTGGATGATTTTTGACTTTGACCCATAACCATGTTTGGTCTATTTTGTGTTGTGGATGGGGTCATCATTGATATTTTATAGACTGTCATCAAGGACTACAGGATGGGATAAACAGTTTTCTATTTGACCGTGTTGAAATTTTACACACAGAAAGGTCATGACCTTAGTGACCCAGATGACCTTTGATCCAAATTTCATTATAGGAAATTTTGTGGGATTTCAAGATCCACACATAAATGAGTCATGTGATCATAACTATGTAATTGTAAAAGAGTCGTGATTTGAAGTGTAAGTAATTTGATGTATTTTGACCTCTGACCTCTAAATCATGTGTATATGGACTAAGTTAATTGACTGTTTGTAGTGTTGAGGTCAGTCATCAAGATGACCGCATAATTTTGAGATTTGAGTAATTCTAGATTTTTTGCATGGTTACCGTGGTTGACCCCTGTGACCTTTCGTGATCTTGACACTAATCGGGTATGTCAAAGTTTCTGTGTATGTACTTGTCCTGTTGCAAGTTTTGGTCAATATGGAATGTTCCATGTCTGAGATTTAGCATGTGCAGAAAGAAGAAGAAGAAGAACTAGCTCGGTTCTCATGATATCGGAACACAGTCGAGGGTACTCAGACCAGAGTGAACCCTAATGAATGACCACTGACTATGAATTGGTGCAGGATCTCAAGCGCTTGTATGCATAGTCACGTGACCAGGCAATGTTATCTGCGATGGGAGTGAGCGTAATTGTAAAATGAAACTTTTGACCCCTGTGAACCCAGATGACCTGATCAAAATTTCATTAAGTATGTTGTAGGGTGTTCAACTACATCCACATCCAGAGTCACGTGATTATACTATTTTAATCTGTAGAAGTAGTCGTGATTTGAAGTGTAACGTAATTTGAAGTATTTTTGACCTTTGACCCTAAACCATGGGTCAAGTGATGAGGTCATGATTGACTTTTATTGACCTCTCAAGTACTACATGATGGGATAAAATATTTTCTATTTGACCTTGTTTTAAATTTTACACACAGAAAAGGTCATTGACCTTAGGGACCCCAGATGACCTTGATCAAAATGTCATTAAGTAACTTTTGTGGGGGATGTCAAGCTGCACCACATACATGAGTCACGTGATCATACTATGTAATCTGTAAAAAGAGTAGTGATTTGAAGTGTAACGTAATTTGATGTATTTTGACCTTTGACCCTAAACCATGGGTCATGTGATGGGGTCATAATTGATTTTTATTGACCTCTCATCAAGTACTACAGGATGGGATAAAATATTTTCTATTTGACCTTATTTTAAATTGTACACACAGTAAAGGTCATTGACCTTAGTGACCCAGATGACCTTGATCAAAATGTCATTAAGTAACTTTTGTTGGGGATGTCAAGCTGCACCATATACATGAGTCACGTGATTATACTATGTAATCTGTAAAAGGAGTAGTGATTTGGAGTGTAACGTAATTTGATGTATTTTGACCCCTGACCCCTAAATCATGTGTCATATGACAAAGTCCTAATTGACTTTTTTGTAGTGTTGATCAAGTCCTACAAGATGACAGCATTAGTTTTGAGATTTGAGCTAATTCTAGATTTTTTGCACGGTTAACGTTGTTGACCCCTGTGACCCTACCGTGCCTTTGACACCAATCGGGTCATGTCAAAAGTTTCTGTGCTTGTACTTGTCCTTGTGACCAGTTTTGGTCAATATGGGATGTTCCATGTCTGAGATATTCGCATGTTGACAGAAAGAAAGAAGAGGAAAGAAACCGTACAGAAGAAAAACACAGTCGAGTTCCAACTCGACTGTGTAAGAAAGAAACCGTACAGAAACAAAACACAGTCGAGTTCCTCAACTGTGTAAAGAAATGTTGTTTGGCAATCAGTGACCCAACATCTTTGTGCAGAACCAAACCCGTAACGGAACTTGCCGCATAACCCCATTATCGCGTTATTAGCCGAAATCAAAAATCATTGGTATTCATTGACCTATGAAATGCAAGTATACCGCTGCCGAACAAACTTGGTAAATTTCTATACGTCAGTAGATTAATGCTATAATCACCCAATGTTCATTGGAAATTGTATCCAAAACTCTATCGAATTGTATCAGGATGCTATTGTGATTGACATAGTCCGGTTTATATACTCGACCGAAAATGATATTGGTGAAACTTATTAAAACTTTAACAAAAAGAGAAGAACATACATACCCGGTGTTGTGCCCGTTGCATGCAGATAACCAAGATGGCGACATACTACATCGGCTTCACTTATACTCCAATTGTCATCACATACAGTACCCCATTGAAAACCATTGTCGATTACAATTTCTACACGTCCTTTGTAAGGTTCTGGGCCGTCTGCGAGACGCACGTCAGTAATACCTAATGAAGAATATAAACTGACCACTTCAATGAATGTATAGCCTATAGTATGAAATGATGTGTGAAAAGAAAACGGGAATATTGATGCTGCGCCAGTAGCGAAACTGGCGGGGGGGGGGGGGAACTTTGACCGGGAAAAAAGCCGGAAAATCATGCTAAATCAGTCCTTTTTGTCCGCTCACTGAGACAGTTTTAATTACCTCCAACCAGGAAAATGTGCTTCAAAACCCGCAATTTGCCCCCTTTGGCAAGTGATCCCTGTTACGCTATGATGCTGTTGATGAATGTGCTTAACCCTTTTGGGGTGTTACAAATACACCAGCTTTCGTAAAAAGCTTCCACTATATTTTCTCACCCTTTGCGTTCTTTTTAGCAGAAATGTGAAGGTAGCCCCACCTCCACCGGGGTTTAGGTATGCCGGCACAGGTCGAAGAGTGTGGGTATTTGCCCACCGATGAATATTTATTGTTTTTAAAATAATCTGCAAAGTATGCCTCGAAAATTCTATGCTTATGTAAAAATAATATCTTGCGATCATTTGCTCTGAAAATTGCATGAAAATCCGACAGTCCTACCTTTTTAGCGCAAATTTGGCTTTCTCGCCTGTTTTCTCTAAAATGCACATGTTGCCGACTCGCACAACTTTTATGAAGTCATTGCGATTCTATAATTAAGTAAGTTATGGTGGTACGATATTTGGTGTCAGTGGAAAGAGAAGGGCCATAGTTATACACTGTTATCAAAATCAATCCAGCATTGGTTAATAATTTCCCGCTGGTGCGAAAAACAAGAAAGAAGACTTGCTATGTAGCTCCAAAATGGTTTCCAAAGAACCTAACCTTCAAACGGTAATTTCATGTCCAAGAACAGCTTTCCGTGACCAATGTCCCAGAACTAAGCAAGTTTCAGCGGCTAGGATTTTCTAAAACGATGAGCATATTCATCATTCGTATAGCTTTATGTCAGCTGTTGGGAGTCCAATAGAATAGAACATCATGTTTATTCATTCTTTAATTGTCCTCAGTTGCAGTGCGTAACCGACCTTGCAAATGGGGGGGCTGAAGGGGTGCAAGGCTTTTTTTTTTTGAGGGGCAAAATTTGGGTCCGCTCTCCATAGACAACTGTAAAAAAATAAAAGTCGTTATTGGCGGGGGGGGCTGAAAGGGGGGTGGCAGATTCTGTTTGGAGGGGCTTGCGCCCCCCTCCCTCCGGAAGCCCCACCCCCGAAATGGGCCGGCCCCCTCCCATCCACAATCACGCCCAGCTTCCCGTAGACATTTCGTCTGCCCCCTATTACCCTCCAACATATTCAAAAAGAAGTGACACTTCCGCAACCCGTAACCGCCTAGAAGCGAAAATAGAAAGTGTTAGTCCCCGGTTGGTTCTAATATCCAGAAAGGCTTCAACACCACGCCAGAATAGAGAGGAACCCCCCGCCAACCAACACCCCCCACTCTTAATTTATCCCCTTCTCCCGTGGAAGGCCTTCGTTGGTTTGCTGCAGGCAAAAAACGAAATCTCTCATTACGTATCTTGCATGCCACGACATCTTGTCGTTAATCACAATGCAAGAAAAAAAATGTTTTTTGGTAGTAGCCTGTCGACTGCATGTTTGAGGAAAATCTTACTAGCCTATTGGATAGGTTTGGCGCATCAACAGCGTCTGAAAAGTGACATAAGTCTAATAAAGTCAATAAAGATAAGACCATTCAAATGCCGCTTGAGTCATCCACGCCATTTTAAGAAAATTGAAACTTTAATCTTTCTCAATAATAAATAGACGAAAAAGAAGGCTATAAAACTTTTATAGGACAAAAAAGAGGAAAGTTATTACATATAATCTAAACAATCACACCCTGCCACTAATTCCCTTTTTAAAAGCGATACTCCTTATCAAAATGGGTCACTTTTGTTTTTTCTCTTGTATTGTAGTTTTATCGAACAATTGCAATGTATTTACGAAACTAGACTCGATTCGCGCTGACTTAGGGACAAACCTGTCTTTTTTTACGGCGGAGCGCTATTTGTGAGGGGCGCATAGCAATTAAACTTTGTAGCAAAACTTTGTAGCAAGAACTCCTATTCCCGTGCGTTTGTAATACTGTGTGTTCTACAATCAATACAATGTGCAGTGGTAAAAACACAGAGGGTCACTGGTAAAGGTATGTATGTTAATATTGAATACTACCTGCATGTACGAGGCAGGTTGCGCGCTAGTTCAATCCTGAATGGGTTTTCGGCGCGCTGTCCTCACAGTTATATGTGGCCCTCATCATTACTTTCATACGTTACCAATAAAACTATACGACTATACAATAGTCAATTCCCACTCAAAGATGGTCCCACGTAGTTCTTAATAGTGAAGCACGCGTTGAAATTAAATATTTGAATATGAAAACCTCTTGGCCTACCCACATTACAAACGCAAACACATTGTGTAATTAAAGTCGCCTAAAAATCGGGAACTTTGTCAGTTTTCATTAGGAACAATGATAGACGACCAACTTATGAACATACCATTTATGTGCCACAGCAGGAATTTAATTATTTTCCCATCCTTACTCTTTTTATTCTAACTATCATTTTCATTCAATTCAATTCATTAATGTTTTTAAAAAAAAAAAAACACTTGCAATCAAATTCTTACATCTTGAAACATTTAAAAGATAGCGTTTTCGCAGTGACCACAGAAAAAACGTTTAATCCTAAACATCGTTTTAAAGTGAATTCACAGTACAGTGAAGTGATGTAATGATTTATAAATCAATTGTATTAACACTACAAAATTCAATTCAGAAAGTACAGTAAACAAATTAAGATTTTGTAGCTTGCCCGTTTTTCTTTCAAGTCACTTTCTATTGTTTGCCATCGAAGCGACTTCTTGGATACATTAAAATGCTTCTTCCCCATTTCACCTAATGATTTAACCCAAACTTTTCCCCGCTCCTATAAGCGCGAATCGAGTATACGACAATAATGATTTACCGCCCGCAGGTCCTGCAGGATACCGCTGCCGCTCCTCCCCGGCATGGCAATCCATGGTGAAGTATGGGTTTCTTTTACAATACCTTAAGTCATGCTCCCCCCCGCCGTCACATACCACCAATCGTCCAGACGAAATAGCGTATAATCTGATTTTGTAAATCCCTGTGAAAAAAAATCCGAGTACTTAATTTTGGCCATTTCATATATTTCTTTGTTGTCTAATCTATCCTAGGTTGTACCAATTTTACAGGAATCGGATGTTTCAGTAAGAAAATCACGGGATAGTGGTACCCCCCCCCCCACCAAAACCCCCCCCCCACACGCCTCCGGAGTTTTTTTGTTCCAAAAATGGCTCAGGTAGACCGAGGGTTAAAAAAATGGACAAAAGAACAAAAATAACTAATGAGCCTAAATGACATCACTCATACCTTCTGGACTCTAATTGGTTATGTTGAGAAGACCAAACACTGTAAATCTTTGAAACTCGAAAAACTTGTTTTATTTATTTATTTATTTATTTATAACCTTTTTTTTGTTTTGTTTTTTTGTTTTACTCGGAACCAACAGGTTATATCATTGCAAAGTTTAATCGCGCAAAAATAAGTAAGAGTTTCTTTTTATAAAGCACAAATAAAGCAACACGAAAAAAACTTGTTTTTCAGCTCAAAGGTTTTTTCAGCTTAAACCAAGTTTCATCACGGCTAAGAACCTTTTTTTTTCAAAAAAAAAAACACACACAACTTTCAATGTAAACCTGTTTATCACATATTTTTTATACGTTAATCTCGTTTTTTTTCGTTCGAAAAAATACAAGGAATTTATCGGTCAGTAAGCTAAATTTATCTAAACCCTACTTTTTCGATATTTTTCCAATCAAAAAAAAAAAAAAAAAAAACAAAAAAAAAAAAAAAACCACATTGGTTCATGAAATTCAATACTGTGATGTTTGGTATTACTTAGTCTTTCGATACCAGATATTTCGGTCGAGATATCTTTGGTTCCTCAACTCAAGAAACGTCTTTTTTGTGTGATAACTACCTGCCGTTCAAAACCTTAAACTAACAACACTGTCATCTATAGGCAAGCAGTCTTTTACAAACAGGTGATTCAAAAAAAACTTGACCCAGATTGTGTCCGCCAATTTTTGAATTTTTGAATAATAAAAACCTAATAATGTGGATATTATCCATAGAAAAGCCTAATTTTTTCTTTATCTTTAGTTTGGCTGCAAAATAATTTCATCGTAAAGCATAATTGGCACTTTTTTGAAGAGCGCCCCCCAATTTTCAAATTGATATTTTGGCCAAATTACGTTTGGTAATTGTCGAGAAAACTATATATCTGCGAACCAGAATGCTAAGAAATGCGCATATTATCATAAAATAAGGATGGTTTGTAGTTAGAATGGGATCCTAGATTGGACATAACGGCAGAGCTGGAAATGCTACGTTTATTCCGCCCATGATTACATAGTGCCACCCTCTGAGAACATAACCGTCTATAACTTGACCTTCCTGAACCATAAAAAAACTAATGGGATGAGCGTAGACACGTACATGGCGCTATTTCCCGGCTATTTTCACATTGGAAGGCCTTTCCCAGCATCCGTTGAATTAATTAGCGGGATCCCGATAATAATTATTCTAATTAACAACAAGAATTCCTTCGTTTGTAGTACACAGACTTTTCGAGCTTAAACCATTCACAAGGTATAGTTTTACTAGCCATTTACCATGCACCGTGTAAAAATCTCAACTGTTTTTTTGTTTTTTGTAATTTGGGGGCGCTCTTCCAAAAAATGTGCTAATATTGCTTTAAGTATGAGGCCGAGCTACAGCTTTTAAATCAAGTAGTCAGCTTTTCTCCTATCCATGGATACCCATTCGAATGCACGGCGGCCAACTATTAAGCAAATGACTCCCCCAAAATGATGATAATGGTAGTAAGTGTTATGTCAAGTAAAGTGGTATCTTAAAGTGTAACGGCCAGTGATAATGTGTAAGGTTTTATTTTGTAACACTTTTTTTCCAAGATGTGGCATATTTTGGTCTACAAATATAGAACATACTTTAAACACTCAACGGTTTTCACCGATGTCTGTTTCCTTCATATGGTATGTATTTATTAAACTCCTCAAGAAACTGATACATGTAAAAGTTACTTATTTTCAATACTGTTATAAATGAGTGGTTGAGATTAAATAGCGTCACATTATTCTGCAGTCAATACCTAGCCCGATTTTCTTCTGGACATCTGGTTCATTTCAATGTAACCCGTGGACCAGAGCCCAAAACCGACTACTTGATCCAAAGACTGTAGCTCGTCTAATACTTACCGATGTGAAATGATTTTAAACAAGAATTAAAGATAATGAACAAAACTTTCAGGTGAATCACATATGTTACATATATGTTACTTAAAAATTCCAAATGGCGGCCATATCCGTGTCAAGCTTTTTTTTTTTACTCCCCCAGTATCTATCTCATGGTTCTATAGCCAATGTAATTGTATCAGTAAATGTAACATATACCTGGTTTGCAGCGTCAAGGGCGTATAGCGGCGATTGCCTCTCGAGCCGCAAGCAACGGCAAACGACGTTTATGCAGCCTCGATATCCCCATATCGTCACAAACGTAACCTTCGACATCGTCATATTGGATCTTCACATACCCACTTCTGCTATCGTCGTACAGTGCCACCCTTTCAGATGTACCAATCCAAGTTGTTTAGAAAATCGTATTGTATTTGTGAATACTACGTTAAAGTCACCATGGTTGTCAGATTTTTAATTTGTCATATGTATGTAGAGAAAATAACATACATATAACTCAGAATGTAAGTCTATGATAAAACAAATTTATTTGTAAATCTATTTATCTTGTGTTAAGTGTCCTTATTTTGTTATTTTATTTCTGTAGGTAACATTGCGAACATTTCCTAGCAATGAATGTGCCTTGTTTCATTGTGCAAGCAAAAATGGGGTTCCCCAAAGCCCTGGGGGGGGGCACTGTGCGGCCTATTGACCTGGACCCCCCTTTTTTAAACCTGCGGTCACTGAAAGACCCCCCTTTTTAACACTGTCACTGAAATATACCCCCCCCTTTTATCACCAAAATGTGAGAGGCTCAAGTGATTGACCCGCATTTTTGCCTCCTCCCTCACAAAAGACCCCCTTTTTTCCCCCTCAAAGTTCCTCAGCGAATTATGCCCCATATTTTGAAAGTTCCAATCACACATCCCTTCCTGTTTTTTCATATATGCTAATGGGTCCCGGGTGGGGAGGATCGCACCCCCCCCCCTCCAATTCCAACCAATGGTCAAAAGGTCCATCTTTTTCCGCCTTATTTATTTGATACAAGAGATAATTTTACAAAAAGTCCACTTTTTTTTATGATGAGACTTCAAAAAGTCCAAAAGCCCAATTTTAGGGGTCTAGGTCCCACAACCACTTTTATACCCAAAAGCTCCACTTTTTTGAGTCCCCCCCCCCCCCCCCACTACATCCTGCGTACGGTCCTGGTTCCCATAGTGTTTAATGAGGTGCTGCACGGTGTTGTTTACACGTTTTGGTGTCATATCTAAGAAAGATAGATTGGGATTGTGTCAGCTATGTTTCAAAACAAATCTGAATCTAATAGGTTTTTCCAATGATGTCATCGTTGTAACTTTTTTATTGGATATAGTAGAGCAGGAGCAATGGACCCAGGTCAAACAACATCGTTCACCCCCACTACGGTAAGGTTTTCTGTAGATACCATTTGGTAGATAGCATAGACCATCTCATCAATGCTAGGTGGCTGTTACTCTCTCAAATTGGGCAGTTAGGTTCCAACAGGGTGTCACACTTTTTAAAATGACTCCAATCCATTTAAATGGTATTTCAAATTGCCTCAGTCATAATGATTTCAAAAGGTCACTAGTTTGCACCAACTATTAGTATATAGTAAAACCAAAAGTTTTTTAAATCCGGCGGTTTTGTCCCCTCACCGGGGGTGTCCCGGATACACCTCACATTCGTAGCAATCGCCCTTATCCCCCTCCTTCCACTTTCGCGCCGAATTCATGCATCTTCCATACTCAACCCAACCCTCCTACTCTCCTCCTCCACTTGCTTCCTCCATGTCCGCTTTGGTCGGGCCCCTCTTCCTCAAACAACCCACCTCAAACCTCCAAAGCCCTTTTTAAACATCTCCTCGTCCTCCTCAGCAACGTGCCCATACCATCTTACAACAAACCATCGCTTCGCCAGTCGGTCATCCGCCTCTTCCAAACCCAACAGTCTGCAATCAAATCCTCAGTCTTCTTCCTATCCTCTATTTCAGACATTCACACAACACCATGCTCTCACCATTGCTCTCTCGCCTTCTCAAATTCCCATCTCATTTTCACTCAGGCAACCATGTCTCACTTCCCATTTTGTACAGCATCACTGATCTCAACACTCCTGATCACCATCCCTTTCAATCATCTTCAAAGGAATATTCTCCCAAGTAACACTCTCCACATTCTCTAAACTTTCAACCCCACCCGTACCTTACTCTGGCTTCAAAGCCGGCCTCACCATCCCCACCGCGCACTAATCCTGTCCTAGAGTATGTGAATCTCCTTAGATGGATGGCATGCATCAGCCTGTAAAAGGAGAGAAGAGTGCGAGGACGTAAAGGAGTAGAGGACCCGAAGCTATACGGAGAGAGAAAATGGTGGATCAAGGAAGTGAAAGAAATGAAAAAAGATAAACCGTGTTGCGTTGATCTCCTCACTGTTTCCCCCCACCCCATTCACAAACAACTTTTCCACCTCTTCCCCACTCCCAGCTCCCCAAGCTCCCTTCTTGCATCTTCCCCCACACCACAGTCCCCTTGCCAACTTGGGTCACTGCTCTTCATCTTTGTGCATCTCCCATGGAATCCATTTCCCACATTTCTCACATCACACTGAATTTGCCCTCATCCTCTTTCCACATATTCCCCATGGAGCCACCTTACTCCTAACACCTCCCCCTCCTCCCCACTCCCATCACTTTAGTCTTCCAGGTTGCCTTCAGGCCTTACTTACTCTCCCATGCCTTCTTCCACTTCAAAACTTCTCCCTCAACCCTCCCTTGTCTCACACATAAAACTAATTCATCAGTCATACGCATCTCCTCATCAAACCTTCTTTTGTACTCTCTTTAACCACATCAACCACAATTGCAAAACACCAACGGCGACAGCACAGAACCCTGATGCACACCCCCTTCACCCCCTCAAACTCCTCATACAATCAGACCCCTACTCTAACTCTGTGTTTTGGCTCTTCATGAAGACTCATCACCGCTCTCTAACCACCACTTCTGGTTTGCCCCTCTTCCTCATTGGCCCCTCCATCACTTTCTCGTTACTCGAATCAAAGGCCACTTCTTCACAGTTCCACCAATCACATATACACTTCTTCTTAGAGAAAAAAAGACTATGCGGGGGTCCTTTACCCTTTTTCTCGATAATTGTCCTCTGCAATCCTCCTCAAAATGAACACGGCATCATCGTTCCCTTCCCTGGCATACACCCAAATTGCATCTCTCCACTTTCAATTCACTATCCTCCGAATTCTGTTCTCAAGTACCCTCTCCACAATTTCATAGCATGCTCCACAACGGCACACCCTATACGCACCACAACAGCTCATTGCATCCCCTTTTTCCCTTAAAAATTGGAACTACCACAATCACAACCCCTCTCCACCGGCATTCCTCCATCCATCTAACACCCTCTGACACAACTCCCTCATCCACAACCCAATCCCTATCTCTCCACTCGCATATCATCTCAAACCATTGGTGTTTTAGAATTATAGGGTAAAAAATGGTTAAATTTAGGGTTAGAATTTTATTAAAAAAAGAGTCAATTTCCATTAGTACAGGGTCAAAATCCGAAGTTCTCCAATTTTGGTAAAAAATGAAACAATTGTTCATCCGAGCTTAAACTTAAGTGACCAAGGTTTTTCACTCCGTTAAAAAGCCTGGGGGTGGGGGCTAAGAAACCACTTTTCCCAGGAATTTTTGCACAAATATATAAACCACTGTGAAGGGTCATAAGACCAAATTTGAATGTATAAATTAAAAAATGAATTTGTTATTTTGGGGCTGCAAATTAGGGTCAAACATTGTTTTCCACAACACTCGAAAATTGGGCAAAAAGACGGAAATCTCAAATGAGCCATGGCTTACATCAAACTTTTTGAAAACTTTTTTATTTGATATCTACTCCAGGAGGACCAAATTACAATGCGTATCCAATAAAACGCGAACAAATCTCTCCCAATTTGTGTGGTAAGTGTGTTAAATTATACCAAAAAAAATTAACATAGTGCCACATCTTAAAGCCACAAATCCCCTCTTGCCAATGATAGGTAATTTATTCGTTGTACGGTCATGAAACCGATTTAATCCATTGTTTTTGACACAAAATGGGACAAGTCCAAGCTTTGGTACCAAGTTTCAATCAAAATCCCATTCACTTGCATGTCAGTGAGAAGAGAGGGAAATGAAAAATAGGATTTGGGTCAGCATATGTGGCTTTAAGATGGCATTAATATTTTTGATGTAGCTTTTTACACAATTAACCACAAAAAAGGGGCGAAGTTTGTTGCGTTTGTATTGATACGCCTGTACACATACTTTATCCCAACTTGCAGGTTTAGGGAACCCTGTATTTTGGTACGGGTTTGCAAAATACACGGTCATTTTCCCATAAGATTTTTTGTACATTAACGTTTTTAGCAAGGTCCATGACGAAATTGTTTGTTTTCAGCACATAAATGTTAGTTATTTTTATTGTTAAATATTACTATAATTGTTTACTTATATGTATATGTGTTTACTGCATATAGCATCAAAAACATTGCTTTTGGTTCTTTTATTTTTAAAGATATTCTCAGCTGACGTCCGTAGTGCCGGGGGGGGGGGGGGGGTTCCTGGGACCATCACTAAATAACTCATTAACGACTTGGCCGTTTTACATTTAAAAGTCAGGCAAATTACCAACAAAAAAAAACGGAAAACAATCCCACGCTAAAGCGGACAGCAGCGAAAAACAAGAGGACCTGGCAGGATAAGCAGCGGACAAGCGCCCTCAGTAGTTGTAACTAGGTGATGAATTTGCCATTTTGCGATATTGCGTTGTACATTAAGACTCGGTTTTCATGAGGTATTATGCTTTCCTCTAAAAATGCCATAACAAGCTAAAAACATGAACAAACTCAGAATTGTAAGGGGGTTGAGTTCAAGTAGCAAAACCCAACAACTATAATAAACTATTCAAAATCTCACTTGGATTTATATCATGATATCATGATATAACAGGTTGTTATTGAGACAGAGTTATTTATAAACAGACGTGGGTGCATTTGGCTATGGTTTCAAATCTCAGAGAAAATTTGTTGGACTATTGCATAATACTAATTCTTGTGCAAAGTTTTTGTCTGGAATAACATACAAGGGCGTTCTGGTCTATAGTGTACGTGTTCTTGTAGAGTAAGCACAAAGCTACTGGAATATATTCACTATGAGCTATAAAATTTCATTCCCATGGAGCAGTTCAATCGCTTCATTACCAGTGTATTGAGTACGGCGGTCCGGAAAGTGTGTATTAGTCTGTTGTCACAGGATTGAAAAGATTATGATCTAACTAGTCTGCGCGAGAGATTTAAGTTATCAGTCCGTCAAAGCGGAATGATGCCAATGAAACTAAATCTCAAAATTCCCGGAACACGAGGGGTTCTATGGCGATTTTTTGCAATTAGAGGGTCCCTTACTGTTGTTTTGTTTGAATATGTATCGTAATGGGGTCTCAACTATAGGAAACCCAGGAGTTGCATGGTTTTGGGGTGTATAATAATATAATAGGGCTTGTTTTTGAGATTAGAGTGTTCGGTTGCGCATGGCTACAAGCGCGAATAGCTCTGTAGCCATGGCGCGTATGTTAAAGGGTATATGTTTGATAGAGATTACTTCTGCAGGGGAAGTTTCTGGAGTTTTGAGGTATGCACAAGTATTTAACAGAAGAATTGATTGATGGAACTTCATATTTTTTTCTTAATTTATCTGTATTACTAAGATATTTTGAACAAAGGTTAAATTAAGAGATGATTTTTAATGTCACTGGGACCGAGACTGCCATAGTAAATGCGGGGTAGCAGTTTCACAAATTCCGTTTGGGAAATCCCAATGCTCAAAATAGAGCAGATCGTGCTACCCTCTTGTACAGAATCACATGTATAGTCTCACATCTGATCGATTACGCTATGACAACAGAGATACAGAATGCTTTCTGCTTTGCCGTTTTGTAGTTATAAACGGTAACGAGATGAATAGTTGGT
>JAMKCH010030231.1:0-33583 GCA_023653785.1 Ophioderma brevispina
AGGTTAAAAAACTCGTGGGAATTTTTTTTTTTTTTTTTTTTTTCTCCGGCCTATCACTGAAATCTGGCCATCTTGCAAAAGCGATCGATGCATTGATAAGTTGACTCGAACTAGACATCAATAGGCGCAATGCATCCGTAATGGATGACGGCTCCTCACACACGGACAAGAGAGGGGGAGGGGGGACTGGCACTAACAGGCTTATTCACTTCAGGTGTGAACTAATACATTGCGTATTCCCAAATGTAAAAAACTAGGTCGAGAAAAATTGGGGGCGCTTCTTTCTGGAAATCTCCTCATGTCTCTTTAACCTCGCTGCAAAATAGTGTAATTTCCATAACGGTCATTTAGATTTAAATATTCGTGACCAGGCCTAGCCTTTAGTCAAGTCTGTGTGTGACACGGACCTCTACACATGGATAGCGGGCTGTCGCACAGTTGAATGGTCGCCGAGTGTCACAACAGGAAGTGTGCTTTTTTTCCGTGACAATAGGCGGGAAACAGGCACACACCTACTGGTGCACATATTCCACACAGCTGTTCTATTGTTATCCAATTCTTTAACTTTGACACTTCATTATGGTTTATTCTAAACCATTTGGGAACATTGTGCGCTCTCACCACTTAATATCACATCTACGCCGACGATTGTCAGATTTATGCTTCTTTCGATCCTCGCATTCTGGTGATATGGAAACATTCTTGCCAAAAGTACTGATTGATTGCCGAGTAGAACGGGCCTCTGCTAACACCTTGAAATCAAACGACTTAACTCTTAAGTTTTTCATCACTGGATCCACCTATCATTTGACATAGGCCTAATTGATATTGATTGACTCAAATTGGGATTTCAGCTCAAGATCTCCTGTTATTCGTAATCTCGGTTGTTTCCTTGACTCAAATATGTCTCTTACTGCTTCACATTCAATTACCTACGCAAAACAATTTCGTTTCATATTAGAAATGTGTGGCGTATTCATAGATTTATCGATACTGAAACATGTCACCACATAGTTAGGGCTCCGATTATTTCTAGACTCCACTACTGTAATTTTTACTTTCTTCCAATGATATCAGACGTTTGCAGCGACTACAAAACAATGCTGCACGCCTTGTGTTTACTGTTGGTCAAAGAGTTGAAGCCCAACCCATCCTTCAGGCATTGCATTGGCTTCCTATTTCTAGACTCCACTATATTTTTACTTTCTGCCAATGCTATCAGACGTTTGCAGCGACTACAAAACAATGCTGCACGCCTTGTGTTTACTGTTGGTCAAAGAGTTGAAGCCCAACCCATTCTTCAGGCATTGCATTGGCTTCCTATTCAGCAAAGAATCGTTCAAAGTGCTGCTGTGTAAGCCTTCAATAATTTGGCTCCGCCAATGGACCGCCATACATTGCTGAGCAGGTTTGTGTCTATGTCCCTCCTCGCTCCCTGCGATCAGCAATGGACATCAACCGTTTGGTGGTGCCACGGACAAACCTTGTTCATCGGCGATCGTAGCTTTGCTGTTGTTGCTGCAAAGGCCTGGACAGTGGCGTAACCGCGGGGGTGCAGGGGGCGCAAGCACCCCAAACAGAACCCTTGTCCCCTTCAGCCCCCCCAAATGAACTGACTTTTTGTACAGTGTCTATGGAGAAGACCCCAAACTTTGCCCCCTCAAAAAAGAACCCTTGCCCCCCCCCCCCCCCCCCATTTGCCAAAAGGTATGTCTGGTTACGCCACTGGGCCTTGGAACTCCTTGACAGTGTCAATTAGAAATGCAAGTTTAATTGAGACATTCAAAATTAATCTTAAGACATATTTATTCTCTGAGTAGTCTGTTGTTATAATTTTGTAAACGCTATGTTACTTTTTTGTGAATAGCGTCCTAAATACGTTTAGTAATGTATGTAGTTGGCTGTCTACCCCCAACCGACCATTGTAGAATAAAGGTGGCGCTATGACCTAGTTCTAACAGTGTGCCAGACACTGATCTCTACACATGGCTCGGCTGTCTCACGCGAAGTGAATAGCGAGCGGTTTGAAGAACCGGAAGTTGGCACAGCCGTCCCTTTTGCCTCCCTACCCAAAACATTCACTCGGTTGCACGGGTTTCTATGGGACGAGTCACACGTATGCCTTTATAAAGTACTTTCATGGTCAATATCTGAAAAATATCAAGCGTTTGCAATTGGCATGGAGTATGTGGCCCGTTTTGCCTGTAATTAAATGTGAGTAGAAGTAAACAATGTATTCTAGGCAATGTTGCGACCGATTAGTGATGATACTGGTGGGTGCGTCGTAGCCTATACACTGTACATAATACTGTGTGCACTTGCATTGACTATAGTGCTGTGCTCAAAAATGCTATGACTCCATGGGAATACTAGTACGGAGCGCTATACCTGTAGTTCACTATAAATTAGTATTTAATTCATGAGTCTTTTCGATGGATAGCTGTAGAAATGGATCACAATTAAAGGGAGGGCTGGTGATTTTGACATTTATCACAAAACAGTGTTCATAGATAGGTTACTATATACCAAGGTCAAGAACCAAAATTTCAGTCCTTCCAATGTAATTCCAAGTTGATTTAAACCAATTATTTGTGCACTATACTAACCCCATAGACTGAAGGGCATTATCGTCTTCAAGCGAGATTGTATCCGAGGCGAGGGGTGCCCTTGTGGGGGGGGGGGGGGGTTGTGGGTGCCCATGTCATTCCAGTAGTTCTGAAATTGACCCCTAAGGGCTGAAACAAATAATTTTCGTTGAAAAACAATAAACCCCTAACGGGAGTCTACCGGAAGCCAAGGTTTGGTTAAATATACTAGTTTTAGGATTTTATTAATAAATGACCAATTTCAGGTAAAATTTAACCATTGCGGGACCCTGTTCTCAATACGTGACTGATACCGTGAAACTGAGCAAAATAACAAAAATACACTTTTGCTAATGCAAGAAAAAATTACACACTCCGGTTTATTTGGTGATATGTTTAGGTACATTTCCTATGTTATTATTGAACCGTTCACAATCACAACTGAATTGATACCCCCTGAGAACTCATATTGTGAATTTATACCCCCTAGAGGTTTGTCCCACATCTTTGCATGCTATTGTCGCTTTTTTTGGAACGAGAATTGGTCGCCGACCAAAATCAAGAACCTCCCCCCAGGAATTTTATTCCAAAAATATCTTAATATTTTAAAAATAGAACGTGCATGCCCCCAAATCTCTTAAAAGCCTGTAAAAGGAGATACGCGGTCATTTCCAGCCAATTTTTTTGTAACAACAAATTTCCTCTGGGGTGGGGGGGGGGGGGGTACCACCCCTTATGATTTTCCTTTACACATCGATATGCCTATAAAATTGGTACCACAAGAAAGCTTTGCGTTTGCTCGTTTCCATGGTATCAAAGAAGTTACCAACATTCTCCAATTCGATGTCATAAGGTAAGGAAAGAGTGAAAAATACATGATATAGGGTGGAAAATTGATATTTTCATTTTACTCAAAAACACCACTAAAACGCTCTGTGTAAAAAAAAACCAGTAATTTCACATCATGTACGCCCAAACCGATGGAAATTAAGATACTCCACTTTGTTCATGGGTTTGGGATATTACATCACTTTGTGAAGGTAGGCATAATGCTGAGAAAATTGGTACCATTTTGATTTCATGAAAAAGAGTAGGATGATAGCTATCCATTGTACCAATTAAGTTTCTGTGGTATTCCCGCGCCATACTAGGCGTGTTGCTATCTTCTCCCCAACCCCAAAGGGGGTACCCCTCCCCATCCATCCATTGGGAGCGTACCAAGTCAACTGCGGGCTCAGAAGAAGGGGAAAATGGTAAAGCGGAAAATATCTTGACGGAGAATTAATTAATATCTATTATTATATCTGTGAATATAGGAGTCAAAGCACTTACTCAGTTACCATGCGGTACTGCCTATGAATTATTGGGTCTGTGAGCGAACACCTGAAATATGGCATTTGAAAGACTTTTTAAAAAACATTTTGAATCTGATTTTGTTTCGAACATACCGCCCATACTCGAAAATCAAACCAATAATGACCAACCGTACATACGCGCGATTAATCGCCTAATTCTGTCCCTTTTTCCGTAGTTTCCCTTCCTTTGTGACGTGCACGATGGGTTCTGGGTTTAGGGCAAAAGGGACGAAGTTGCACACTTCGGTTTCCTCACGTCGAGCGGCGACAGCCTATCCGTGTGTAGAGATCAGTGGGCAAGAGAAGCGGTGCCTCACCAGACAGACACGGATACATTCCAAAAGGGTGCTTACTCTCTACATGGGAGGAGGTTCTGTTCCGTGTTCTGTTCTGATAAATGTTTTCCAGGGTCCTAATTTTGAAAGCTTCGTGCCATCTCGAAAGAAATACATCATGAGCGACAAGCAGTGAAACCAGGAACTCGCATCTTCTCAGTTCTCAACTCAAGTCGCGATCGACACCTGATGGTGGATTGAAGTAATTCTGTGAAAGGATCTCATGCAGGCAAGAGTTTCCTATGTTACCCCCTGGGAAGGTCTATGTAACAAATTCTTTTTCATTTTTTGGCCTTAGGGGTAGGGTGTTTGTTAGTGTAGGGGACATGAAATAAAAATATTTGTTTCAATGTACAAGGTTAAAGAAGGTTAGGTATAATTATGGAACTCTTTCCAGTCCAAAAAAGCCTAGTCTTAGGTCAGTGCCAGTTATGAAAAGACATCTCAAAAACTACTGAATTGCGTGTTATAAACCATACCAGGAAAACTTACTGTAGCTGTAACACTGAAGTTTAATTATATTCTGCTAATAGCATCTACTATAATCTACTGCTATTAGCGGCGCCAGCACAAAGAGAGTGTGTGGTGTGGTGTGTGTGTGTGTGGGGGGGGGGGGGGTGCGTGGTGGTGTGTGTGGGAGCAGGGGTATGTGGGGGGGCGGGAGAAGGGGTATGTGGGGGGAGCAAAAAATTCTGGAGGTGGGGCAAGGTGGGCTCTATTTGTCAAGCTGATTACCATTTAAAGCATTTTTTTTTTAAAATAAAGTCTTTAAATCTTGTTTTTCTTGGTGCAAACGTGAGGGGCAAGAAAAATAATGGAGGAAAATGCCCCCCCCCCCATGGTGGCGCCACTGTCTACTACTGGTGTCTAAGGCTACCATCGCGCTGTGGTTGACGTTGGCCATCTATATTTTTGCTTCCATATTGTTCGCCAAGGTTTTGGGCTTTTGTGGCTTATTGTCACTCGAGGAAAATTTCTTGAGTGGCCGCAACCGTTTGGGCGCGTTTTGGACCGCTTGAACGCCCAAACGGCTTGATAGACAAATAAATGTACGTCAGGATGTGCCTTTTTGTTGCTTTATAGGCCTATGCACTTGTAGTTTATTGTCGGGGGGGGGGCATATACATTAGTGACGCGGCATGGTGACAAGTCGATTGACCCCTCCCCTTTCCCCCCCTTTTTATCTAGACTCATGACCTCTCTTTTTCATTTTAGTACTAAAATGACAGTCTTTTTGCAGTATACAATACCGCAACCAAACTTTTTAAATATTGTAATATGTCACTATTTGGACAAAGAAATAACCCCGCGCACATTACTGTAATTACGTAAATGTCCAGCCATCTTGAATCTTTTTATCCGGCTTTTGAGAAAAAATATCCTCATAAGTTGTTTGCTTTTAGTAGCTCAACAATATGTCAACAATGCCTCAGTTACTTTATGATCCTATCCTTAGTAATCCATAAATGTATTGAGCGTGAACGTTCGTGGCAGCCATTTAATTCTTTGAATCATTTCACAAAATTTAGTTTGTCAAGCAACGACCTTATATTTGTCAATTAAATGAAATATTAGAGGCGATGGTGTGTGTAAGGTCGGAGGCGGACTCGCATAGTAACAAATAAAACGAGCATGCAAAGCTTCTTATATTTCTTCTATTATTTATAGAAGAACAAATGCAAGGGACCGTACTTTTTCGGCCCACGGTTCTTCCTCACTGATTTCGTTCTCAATTAAAAAAAACAACCAAAAGTACAGCAACGCAGTCTCGCACCAAACACGAGCCGCGTCTCCCAAACCTGATTGTCAGAACTCGCATTTTATATTTTCAAGCAAGCGACGTCTGTGATTGGTACACTTTGGCTTTTCATATTTCTGTCAAGACGTCACATCATTGCGGCAGAAATGGCTGACGAGAATCATTTGCAGTGGATCATAAATTCGGCAAACTGGCTGACGAGATCATTTTTGCAGTGACACAAACGTTCGACGTAACTCCTCACTCACCGTCAACACACACCCGGCACCCACCCACCCACCACCCACCACCCAGTCCCCCACCGGTCACCCACCCCCACCCACTCACTCAGCTCACTCACTCACTAATACCCTCACTCACTACTCCACTCACCCCATCAAACTCCACTGCAGTCACTATGTCACTCACACCTCACATCGACATCACTTCACGTTGTATTTAAAATATGAAATAAAAATACAAACCATCGATCCCGCTACACACTGGATAGGCCTATCGCCACTACGAACGGAGGCAACCGGAACATTGCACGCTCCATTTTGCCTGTACCCAAAATAAGGAACAGGTGAACAGAATTAGGCAACCATTGCGCGTATGTCAAGTTTGTCAATTATTAGTTTGATTTTATAGGCATGGACAGTGTCCAGGTGTGGCAGGAGATAAAGTTCTCCGGGCTCCAGTCCTGGAACAATGTGAACAATAGGGGCAGATTCAGTTGACTCTCACGCAACATTAGTTTCACACGCTTTATTTTATCTCCGTTGTCGTCTAGTGAGCCCGGACTCTGAATCCTGCCGTACCATATGCCCTTTCACACCGGGAAGGTATATGTCAAAGTTTTTCAGTCATTAGTTGATTTTATGGCAAATGGGCAGGTATTTCAACAAAGTTGTGATTTAAAAATCTCTACTTAAGACCCTATCAGGGAGTCACTCGAAAGATAACAAATATTTTAAAATGTAAATTATAAGTCTGTAGAACTCTATAAAGGTATAGTTCCAACTGAACAAATTGGCAGAAACGTGTAACGAAACAGCAGTGTTCAGAGATATGAGCATGGATCCCCATTCAACTAGAACGGGTCCGTACGGAACAGTAATGACACTAAATATCAAAATTTTGTCCTTATGAGTTTGCTTCTAGACTTATCACTAGCAGCATGTTGGGATGACTATACTTGTTCCAAAAATGCCAAAAATCTGATTTTTATGATTTTTTTTCATTTTCCTGATTTATCAAATCACACTGATAGTGCCTTTAAAACAAGGAGATTTCCAGACGAAGCGTCCCCTCTATTTTTCTCGAACCCCGGGTTTTTATACACTTTGGAATGCTTAATTTACCAAGGTATTAGATCACACCCACAGCTGAAATGAATAAGCGAATATGTCGTCTTTATTAATAAGATGATTCTTTAGTAGTTTTCTGTCGTGCACGACAGAAATCAGAGCTGGTTTTCTATGGGGAACGATTACCTCAGGCACGGTTCCAAAACAAGGTTTGCGGTTTTTTCTTTTGCACCTTTTTGTCCAATAACCTTCGAAACGTTCTTCGTAGGTGTCCTACAACCAAACGCTTCAGTGAAAGTTGAGTGAGAAATTGTATCTAAAAATCTCTCCTCTGTCACTTTATGAGGTTTTCGGTTCCAGACGCAATATAATATATAATTACTTCAGACATGCATGGCCGCCTATCTGTTCCCTGACTTAAGAAAGGGCCATACTAGCCATATAACCACCCCCTCAAGTTAGCTAATTTCACATCAGAACAATCAGAATATAACAACAAAGTCCCAAATACGTCATACGTCGAGTTTCCCGAGTGGCGTATTTAAGTTTCGAATCCCGTGGATACCATCTTCTTTACAACCCTATTTATTAACGTCGCCTAATTAAACAACTTTCGTCAAATAATTAACATCCTATAACACCGTTTTAACAGTGCCGTGATATGAATGATTTATAAACCGTACAGTAAACAAATTAGGTTTTTGTCCTTAATTGGTCCTTTTCCTTTCAGGTCCTTTCTAATGGTTAGGCCAGGAGCGACTTTCTTGGTGCATTAAATGCGTCTTCCTCCCTATTTCATCCTAACGGATTTAGACCCATACTTTTCCCCAGTTCCTATCCTCAGCGCGATCGAGTTATTTTTGGTGATACTCATGACCACTGATCTCTTATGCAATGAGTAAACAACCGGCGGACAATCTTGGTTAACCTAACCAATAGCATCCCCTGTTTTAACAGAATTGTTTTCTCGTGTACCTGTTTTTGTGTTTTTTTTTGTTGTCTTTATTTCGGTATATGCAACCCATATAGTGGGGGACTGTGGTGCACAGATTGTATGTGGAGTGTGCAAATCTGGATAAAATTGTGAATTTGTACACAGAGTACTTTATACAGTGATAATAAAAAAGTGATGGAAGCACTTGGCACACCCGTTTCATGGCACTGGTAAAAAATTAACAGTGCACTTTACAGTAAAATACTGAAAAAACTTACCGTTGTGGCTGAAGTTGAAATACAGGAAAATACTGTAAAATTTATGTCCAATTGTTCCAGGCCTATAATGAAAAATCTAAAAGTGAAGACGTAATTCGAAAGTAATGATAGACAACATGATTAACACTATATTAATTTTGCACTTATAAACCATTAACACTAAAATATACAGTGAAAAATACTGTAAATTTAACAGGAAAATCCTGGCAGCAATTCGGCCAACAAAATATAGCTTTACAGTTTTCATTCATGATTTAGTGTAATATTGGTACAGTTTGAGTGTCCTACATTTACAACAAACTGTTAAATTTTACAGTATATATGCAATGTAAAATTGTGGCTACCTACTTAGGGTTTGTCGTCAGTGCTTTTTTATTTTCAAAACATTCACAACTCTGTAATAAACTCCAAATATATATTTTTTTAAGCCGTTTTTGATTAATTTTAATTTTTTTACAGTATACTGTAAATTTTACGGTAATTGGTTGTGCAAATTGCTGCCAGGATTTTACTGTAAAATTTACAGTAATTTCTTTTACAGTGTGGCCCCAGCTTGATTCAATGGGTAGACATGGGTAAACAATTTTTAAAATGTTTTCCGTTTGTTGAAAGCCACCATGATGTCGTCTTGTTGCAAGTATGTTCCAAAAGGATAGTTATACTTTGTACTAACCTGTGACTTAATATGTAGGAAATTATGGGGTAAAAACTGCAACAATTGTAAAAACGTCCATTTTGGTTTGTACAATGGTTCAAAATTAAATGTTGCTCCATTTTTGTAAACGTGGTTCAAATTGTTGGCTTAGCTCATAATGAAATATAGGAAAGTTTTGACTATCTTACGTGTCTGGTATTACCAAAAGGTCGAATAAAGTCACCAGCTATTGCCCCTATTGGATTCTCTTGACCTGTGACCTAATTTTGTTGGATAACGTAAAACCTAGCATAACAGATGAGGCAAACTATTCTTATTTCAATCATTTAACTAGGGAACCACTTTGCCCACATATTAACTGAATCAAAGCCCTTTAACTTTTGAACCGTACACACCAAATTGACCTTTTTCCAAACCATTTTTTACCGTTTTACCCCATAACTCCGGAACTAAACGCCAATAGAATATGTAAACTATACCTTTTTGAATCCTTGTAACCAGAGAGATACCATGGTGTGCTTTTTAACACATTCGGAATATTTTAATTTTTTGACCCCTGTTAACCTTGAACCTAACTGGGGTCATAGGGGGGTTGGCAAGTGCTTCCATCAATTTTATAATGGATTGTCAAATTCCTAAAGTACTGTGTCCAAAATTTCACAATTTATCCGGAATCCGCACACTCTTGTTCACTACAGTCCCCTCCTAAACACACTCGGATTCCATGCTAAATCCCCTTCAACACTGATTTGTTGTTTGCATTGACAACTTTAACTGTATAATTATTCCTTACCAATTTATGTCTATTGGAATCAGATGGGAACACAAACCAAGACGCTCCTGTAAAATTAGCCAAATGCACTTACGATGGTGTTGCACTCTAAACCATTTTGTAAACATTCTTGTTACAATGCTAGTAATTAACCTTAAGGGCCGACTCAGAGATTTCCTGGGAGGGCGCCCTCATTTCCAAAAAAAAATCGTGTTTTTTGTGCATGTACATAATGCTTGTCCATATACCTAATCACTGTGGCGAAAGTGCTAAGGCTTAAATCGACTCCTTTTCCCCCCCCATATAGAAATCACAACTTTGTTATAAATTCCGGATCCGGAATTTGTTCTACCAGTATCCTATGGACGTACTACTACACATAAATGTTACTTTCACTCAAACGACAAATCCGTTCATCTCAATTTCGGAATGGTGCATTTAAGGGTTTACTATCTTTTAGTTCTAGTTGACTCTTGTTCCGTTATTACTAAAAACTATATTTCGAATCTCGAGTCCGACTTAAGCAATAACAGCACATTTTTTGAAGAGCGCGCCCCCCAATTTTCAAAATTTTATACTTTTGCCGTTATGTTGGCAATTGTCTATGAAACTAAACCTGCGATCGAGAATGCTAACAAAAATACGTTTTATCATAATAAGCGGTTGTAAGTAGCATTGGATCCAAGATTCTCGGCCAAGATTGTAACTTAACGCAGAGCTGAAATGCCAAATTAAGTTTATTTCCACCCATTATGACATAATGCCACCTCAAGTGCCATGCCAACCATGCAATAAAACAACTAATAGCTGAGCTTATGCATGGCGCTATTTTCCCGGCCATTTCATATTGGAAGACCGTTTCCAGCAGCCATTGAATTATTATCGGAGATTTCCGATATTAATTATGCTAACTACAAAACTCCTTCGTTTGCAACACATAGATATTTTCGAGCTTAACCATTCACAGGTATAGTTTACTAGCCAGTTACCAATACAACCGTGTAAAAATCTCAAAATTTTTGGAAAATTGGGGGCGCTCTTCAAAAAATATGCTTCTATTGCTTTAAAAGGATAACGATACCAATAAAGCTTTCATTAACACTTGTTTTAGAGTGCATTTCAGCTATTGAGATATTAACGTTGGTATACTGACGACAACTCACACACTTTTAATTAATGTTTCTTAAAAAAACGGCGTTTAATAAAACTATCAGCCCGGGACTCAAAAACTGCAATAACTGTAAAAAGGGACTAGAACTGCAAATACCTTTAAAAAAAGTCGTTTTAACTTTGTGATTCCCATCTGCAAGTCAACCGCAAAACCCGCCGTTATTTTAATGAACATTTTCAACATGCACGATTACACATTACACCACATTTAAATGATCGCAATTTTATTGTTGAAACTCCCTAACTTTTTATAGAAAATCGACCTTGTAATTGTCATGCAATTAACATAAGAATTGCTGCATTTTTGAGATTTACTAATTGTTGGTTATGCTTTAAAGCAAAAATTTTATCAGGCCTTGAAATATTCGTAAGAGAACTTTAAACTTATTTATGTTGGGGGGGGGGGGAAATTAAGTAAAATATCTAGGTATAGAAGTGAACATTTCTATAAAATATATCGATTTTTCTATAGCTATTCAACTTTTAGTATGCGCACAAGCCATATGTATACAAGCAAAACAATAATACAATTTGTTTATAAAATTGAAGGCTGTATCCTCAAGAATCTTTGAGTCAGCCCTTTATTTAACGTACGAATACTTAAAGTGACAGGAGAGATTTTTTTTAGGATACAATTTCTCTCAAATTTCCCTGGATCGTGTTTTAGACCGCCTACCGAGAAGGTTTCGAAGTTTAATTGGACAAACAGGTGTCAAAAGGAAACCGCAAACCTTGTGTTTTGAACTGCCTGCATCGTAATCGTTCCCCATCGAACAAGCCATGCTTTGACTTTCTGTAGTGCCCGACAAACTACTAATCATCATCTTATTACATATAAGACTGGGCGTTTTGGCTTAGCACTTTCAGGTGTGAATCTAATACATTGGTAAGCATTCAATTGTACAAACCTAGTTTCGAGAAAATTGGGGGCGCTTCTTTTCTGGAAATCTTCCTCATGTCTCTTAAAGTTTCTTTAATACAAGTGTACTTCCTCTTCAAAGTTTACAATAACAAATTATTGTTTTATTTTTTTTGGCCTTACTTAGGGTATGTTGTTGTGTAAGGCCATAAATAACCCAAATCGGCATTACATTTTTCACGTTTGTATAGTACTTTTACTGTGTGAATTTTCAAATTTTCCTTTTTTTTTTTTTTTTTTTTTTTTTTTAAAAATATGTTGGAAAAATGGGTGAATATTTTTTTTTCCGATTTTCTCTTGATTCAGGGTGATTTTGAGTTGAGTTCCCATCATTGTGTTACGGCAACTGCTCTCTTAATGTCGTTATTCTATCGTTTTTAGTGTAGTAAAATCACGACAAAGTCCATGTTTAGGGTTGCATTTTAAATAGTACCACATGCTCGTTTTAGGGTTTAAAATCAAACCAAATACTGTTTAGGGCTTCCTATACGTGCTGATTGGATGACTTCCGGCAAAATTAAATTTCACAACTTTTATTAAAAATGTTTTGTTACGTGAAATATACATTCATTACAGAATATTTTCACCCATAAAAAAAAATTGGACATGGGCACAATTAATTTCGCAAGTAAACGAGACAGAAATAACGAAAAAATCCATTTACAGAAATATATGATTTTACACTCTTTATAAATTTCCGGTTTCCTACGGGTAGTCGGGATGCATCATCAAACTGCCAGAAAATTACCGTGATTTAAGATGTTAAAAACTAGTCTAAAATCATTTTTATAAACGGCACACGAAAAAAATCTGTAGAATTAAAGAAGTTTACTATGTACTAGCAGTTGTAGGGTATCCGTTTGGTAAGCATACATGAGCATGATCATATCCATCTTGGAATACAGCGGCCCAGGCCTAGGACGAAAAAATAGTTATGAAGAATACAAAACTAAACTCCATATAATAGTTCCAGATAACAATAAACCAATTTATAATACATGTATATTTATTTTTGTACATTCATATTTGTCTCTCGAAATTCTGCAGTAGGCGAGAGCAAGTCCGAGTTTGATAAGAGTTGTCTCAAATTAGGTGTCTGTGAGGAAAATCTATGTTTCTTTAAAGAAATGTCAAGGTGTTTTGCTTCTCTGCGATAAAGTAATTTCAATGTACAAACCTCGGGGGGGGGTGGGATAATGTGCCAAATCAAACCCCGGTATAGAGATAGCGGGAAAGCTACATCTTGGAAAAAAAGGTTTATAGGTTGGAACGTAAACACAATGCGACATTGCCACCCTTTACAAAGCCCTGTTTATCACTCAATTTGAAAGACCAAATTTCCATTCAACTACCTTCCCCATCCCCCACCAGTCAATGTTGGGAGAATTGGGGCAAGGACTGTGAATGCGTTATTCATTACCATTGGTTGGAGGAGACAGCGATTAGAGTCGAATCTCCAACAATTATTTCAAGATTGTAGCTGGTTCACAAAGACAACCACGTTTCGTCAGCAAGTGTGTGAAACCTGGTAGGAGACCAATGGATCCAAAGTGATCAACTCAACAGTGTAGAACGTCCCCCCTCTGCCGGTGTTAATTTTATTCAGCACAGCCTGGTCTTTACATTTAATCCGACTAGCAAGCCCACAACACAGCGATAGTTTTGTGTTTTTGAAAAATTGTGCTTTCATGTTTGGTTTTCCTCATTTCTCACCCAAAATGACAGGACACGTATTAGTTGTGATTTTAAAAGAAATTGTGTTAAAAATACCCAAAATAAAAACTAATAGTGATTTTTGGCAAATGTTCACCCAAAAAGAGTCCAACACACGGCGCTAGCGAGGGAAAAAAATAAAAATACAACTAAGTTTTAGACCATTGCACAAAAACGTTATACCAATAGATTTAAGATAGATGTTTGGATCAAATACCAATTAAAGAAACATCTGTTTATCATCTTAGTGTTTGACATTACAGTATATTGAGGTTCAGTAATTACACTACATAATACATTTAAAGGGTATAGCACCACGATACCGTCATTTTACTGTCGTAGACTTTCAAAATGTGACCAAAAATTAGGTCTGAACAGATTTCTCTTGAACCAACTATCGATTAAATCGGCAAATATCAGTCTTTTGTCCAAAATTAAAGAAAATTGAATCATATAATGAGGTGACTTGGTTTTAAGCCCATGATATACTTCCAGTCGCAGCGAGCGATTGGGCGTGCGCAAAACCGGATTTCGCCTAAGAGCACAGAGTTATCTCTAATTCCTTAGAATTATTTTTAAGTATAACGAGACTGGACTTAGTGACAAACCTTGGGGACTTAAAAAATTTAAATCCGTGAAAAGGACTCTTACTTAAAAAAAAAATCCTTTTGATTTAAAAATAAACACCTTTAAATGAGTTAAAAACTGTTTATTAAATCATTAAGATTTAAATTGAATCTAAAGGGAATTGTTTTTAATCCCAAAAAGTTTTGTCACTAATTACAGTCACCTTAGACTTAAAATAAATCTAAGAATAAGGAGAGTACGAATGCTCACGAGCAGAAATCGCTCGCCGCGACTAGAATACTATCACGGGCTTATAGTGGGTGAGCCAGCATGTTGGTCGGTACCACCTGGGGGGGGGGGGGCAAAGAGGCATTTATACCAGGGCTACCTCAGACTACTATGACATACACGAAAAACGGTATGATGGCCCATTCTGTTGGGGATTAAGCGAGTAGGGGGTGCCAAAAGATTATACAGGGGTCAAATTGAAAAGTGGTCCAATGTTGTTGAATTGCATACCAAAATGTTCGTATGATAACAAGGATTAAAAAAAATGTAAGTTGTGCATCTCTGACTTACCCTTAAGGACTTATAAGCTGAAAACGTTATTGTAGGGCAAAGGTTAAATTTAGCTTCTCACAGGGGTCAATACTAAAAAAAACGCTACAATTTCAGTGGAAATGGTCTCATTGTTTATAATGTTATTACAATTAAAATAAGAATAGTTTGGACCTCTGCAATGTGAAATTAACAAGGTTACGCACCTCATTAGTACTACCCCTTTACCCCATATAGGGGTGGGGTTAATTTTGGGTGTAACTGGTACTATACCATTGTACATTGTCCAAAACTATAAATATTTTACTTGTGAGATTACATTACAATAAGAGGTGAGACCATTCCACTGAAATTGAAGCGTTTTTTTTTAGTATTTGACCCCTGTAGAAGTAAATTTAACCTTTGACCTACTATAACGGTTTTCAGCTTAGAACTCCATAAGGGTAAGGTCAGAGATAGCACAAACTATAATTTTGTGAATCCTTGCGATCATACGAACATTGTGGTATGCAATTCAACAAACTTGGACCACTTTTCAATTTGAACCCCCGTAGAATCGTTTTGCGAGCCCCTAGCTCGCTTAAGCTACCCCTACAGAATGGCCATCATACATTTCGTGTAAGTCATAGTATGAGGTAGCACTTGTATAAATGCCTCTTTGCCCCCACCCCCCCCCCCACCCCCCCACTTGGTACCAATAGGCTACTTTAGATGGTCTGGCTCATCCACTATTAAGATGCATAGCTCAAAACCTACAGGGCCATGCAATCTGTGGAAAAAATCGTCTTGACGCTGTGTTGAAGAGTGTCACATACACATAGCGCGGGAGGACACCACAGCTCATTGAAATCATCAAATTCCGTGTAAAATCCCTTTAAGTAGCAGTCTGTTTGATTTGTTTCACTTGCAAGTTCGTAATCAGTTGTTTGTTATAATCATACAAAAAGCATTAAAAAGGACATTTTTTAAGTTGATTTTTTTTTCGTTTAGCAAAACGTAAAAGACAAAATATGTGCAGCTTTCGGAACTATTCACTTTTAAAAAAACTCTATGGTCATCTCCAACACTTCCCTTTTTATGGTGCTTCTTTTTTTTTATTTTTCTTCTTCTTTTTCTTGTCTTCTCTGGTGTTTATTCTTCTTACCAAGATGTTATGAGAATTTTCGGCATGTATAAGGATTCTCGCTCGAGCCATCATGTCTTTCGGTATCTTCAAGAAAACACAAGAATAGAGTATCTACACCCATGAGTATACGCTAAAGAAAAACGCTGCAGATACACATACGAAGCAAGTCCAAATTACTAATACAGCGCCCCAATGTAATTTTTATGTCTGCAAGTCCTGAAATATTGATTACCTGACGACGAAGACCAGAGAAGAAATAGAAAGCTCCGACGGACATGCCCAAGAGAGTTAACTTAAACAAGAATAGGATGAAGCTGGTGTGCTATGCGCACAGCTATTCGGAGGATATTACGCTTCAGTAGGAAAAACGCATTCTTGGCAGCTGTGCAGAAATTGTATCCATACACGGCAATCTCGATATAAGCCCATTCGGTTGATTGAATAGAATTGAACTCTCCAGACACCAGAAAAAGCATTTGCAGCAGCCAGAAGATGTGAAGCGGTGTAATTGGGTTCTTTGGCTTGACTTTCTCTCCACGTGTCCAATATCACGCGACATGAGCTGAATGACTGCGATGATGATGAAAGATCCAACGCAAGAGATCCCACGGTGGTAATCTAATAGATCTCCAGAAGGAAGCCATGATGGGAAGCGCAGGGATGTCATCAGGCTGTGATATGCCCAATAGTAAGACGCATATGACACTGAAAGAGGCGTCATCTCACCAAGAGCTATGATAAAATTCATGACCCAAAAGAGTGCGAACACTATGTACACTGAAGGTATATGGTATAGCTCGGAAGTCCGAATCCCTTGAATTCGCACACAAATACGGAAGCTGTCATTGGCATTCTCAGTTCATAAGCGCATTGAGGTGCCAGATAAAATTAGAATTTTGTGCATTTGATCATCTGGTATACTTGGCCACTTGATGCGAGATAAACGGCAACAACGGCCCAGAATGTATGAATACAATCTGTAGGATAAATGGGACAATGGGCCAGAAGAGAGTACAGAGCATCATACCCAAACTCGGCTGGCTCTTCTAGGAGAAGCAATGGAAATTCGGATTCTTGTGAACAAGATGATCACCAGAAGCAAGGTAATCCCACCTAAAACACACAGAAAAACTATAAAGAATCCAGCCTAAGTTAGTTCGTAAGCAGGTAAAACTATTAATATCCAGAGTTGAATCCGGATTATTGAAGTCCAGAGGTCTGCATCCTCTCGTGGTAGATCGAAACATTGCACGGGGTCGTAAGTATAGTAGATGCCCAAGCAAATATGCCAAAGAAGAAGAACAATGATCCCCATACGATGACAAAGCCAACCATGGAGTAAGATGAGAAAACAGAAATGACGTCTCATAGCGATAACACATCCAATGATGTGAGATATGGCCAAGCTGTTACCAAAATCTCCAACAAAGACTAGCAATCTGTGAGAATAAGTAATATTAGAAGTTTAATATTACAAAAGGTATATTGTTAAAATAACGTGGTATATGGGCAAGGCCCAGCCTAATTTGTTTTGCAATATTGCGAGAAGGCAGCATTGGAATCCTTTTCGATAGAGTCCAAGGAATACCAAACAAGGACGATGATAAATCGTGTGACAGGTCATGAAATGTCCAGATGGAGTTTTTCTAGAGGTTTAGCTTCAAAGTTCAAACCATCGAGGATGGTGGATCAAAGGGAGTCTCCCACCACTGGGAGTCTTAACTTTAGACCATTAAAAAAGGACATTTTAGTTGATTTTTTTCGTTTAGCAAAAACGTAAAGACAAAATATGTGCAGCTTTCGAACTATTCACTTTTACTAAACTCTATGGTCATCCTCAACACTTCCCTTTTTATTGTGCTTCTTTTTTTTCTTTTTCTTCTTCTTTTTCTTGTCTTCTTCTGGTGGTTTATTCTTCTTACCCAAGATGTTCATGAGACTTTTCGGCATGTAATATGGCTTCTCGCTCGAGCCATCATGTCTTTCGGTATCTTCAAGAAAACACAAGAATAGAGTATCTACACCCATGTCGTATACGCTAAAGAACGCTGCAGATATCACATACGAAGCAAGTCCAATTACTAATACAGGCGCCCAAATGTAATTTATGTCTGCAAGTCCGAAATATTGATTACCTGACGACGAAGACCAAGAGAAGAAATAGAAAGCTCCGACGGACATGCCCAAGGTGATAGTTAACTTAAACAAGAATAGGATGAAGCTGGTGATGCTATTGAGCACAGCTACTCGGAGGATATTACGCATCAGTAGGAAAAACGCATTCTTGGCAGCTGTGCAGAAATTGTATCCATACACGGCAATCTCGATATAAGCATTTCTGTTGATGAATCGCATGAACTTCTCCAGACACCAGAAAAAGCATTTGCAGCAGCAGAAGATGAAGCGGGTAATTGGGTTGCTTTTGGCTTTGACTTTCTTCTCCACGTAGTCCAATATCACGCGAATGAGCTGAATGACTGCGATGATGAAAGATCCAAACGCAAGAGATCCCAGGTGGTATCTAATAGATCTCCAGAAGGAGGCCATGATGGGAAGCGCAGGGATGTCATCAGGCTTTGTGAATGCCCAATAGTAAGAAGCATATGCACCTGCAAGCGTCATCTCACCAAGAGCTATGATAAAATTCATGACCCAAAAGAGTGCGAACACTATGTACACCTGAAGGTATATGGTATAGCTCGGAAGTCCGAATCCCTTGAATTCGCACAAAGCCGGATAGCTTTCATTGGCATTCCAGTTCATAAGGTCGCATTCGGTGCCATTGATAAAATTAGAATTTTCTGGTGCATTTGTTATCTGGTATGTTACTTGGCCACTTGATGCGAGATAAACGGCAACAACGGCCCAGAATGTTATGAATACAATCTGTAGGATAAATGGGACAATGGGCCAGAAGAGAGTACAGAGCATCATACCCAAAGCTCGGCTGGCTTCTTCTAGGAGAGCAATGGCAATTCGGATTCTTGTGAACAAGATGATCACCAGAAGCAAGGTAATCCCACCTAAAACACACAGAACTATAAAGAATCCCAGCCATACGTTAGTCGTACGCAGGTAACTATTAATATCCAAGAAGTTGAACTCCGGATTATTGAAGTCCAGAGGTCTGCATTCCTCTCGTGGTATATCGAAACATTGCCACTGGTCGTAAGTATAGTAGATGCCCCAAGCAAATATGCCAAGAAGAAGAACAATGATTCCCCATACGATGACAGAAGCCAACCATTGGAGTAAGATGAGAAAACAGAAATGACGTCATCATAGCGATAACCATGCCAATGATGAGATATGGCCAAGTGTTCCCAAAATCCTCCAAAAGACTAGCAATCTGTGAGAATAAGTAATATTAGAAGTTAATATATACAAAAGGTATATTGTTTAAAATAAAGTGGTCTATGGGGCAATGCCAGCCTAATGTTTCTGTCCATATTGCGAGAATGCAGCATTGGAATCCTTTTCGATAGAGTCCAATGAATACACAAACAAGACGATGATAAATCGTGAACAGGTCATGAAATGTCCAGATGGAGTTTTTGCATAGAGGTTTAGCTTCAAAATTCAACCATCGAGGCTGGTGTTATCAAAGGGAGTCTAACTTTAGACCCAGGTTTAAACCAGGATTAGTCCTACAAGAGTGGACCTTTTTTCCTTTCAACATACTAAGAAAGTTTAAGGGGTGAGAAATTTCCTCGTGGATAGGCCGTTCCGACCCATGCATCCATGAGGAATTTTCTCACCCGTTACGGCACACCTTCAGAGTACTTTAATTTCGTTTGGATTCATCTATCTTTAGATGATATTAAATGACAGAAATGTTGATGCTGCGAATTAAGGCTTTGAAGCCACAATAGGCCGAAGATGATTTTGTGTAAAAAAGGACATTACGTATTCTGTAGCCTTGACGTCCGATTTAGCTTATAAAAAGTTTAATTTTTTATATCATCTGAACTGCATGCATAAGTAGTGCATAATCTCCTGAAATTTTGGAGAAGTTTGGAGGATATCTATTTAATCAACAGCAGCAACAGCAACAACAAAAAAGAAGTTACTAAGATCACGAAATCCATCAAATATAGGATTGCTAATGTAGTGATGAAATGCATGCTAAAATTCCTTTCACTCACCTGTTCTGAACGTAAAATGGTATTGACAAGCATCTGCATTCCATTTAAATGCGTTTCGTTGACCATTCTCCCGTTAGGTGATGTCCCGTTAAGCGGCTCACCAAATGCAAGAAATGCTGGAAGACATCGATCACCTATTGGGGCACTCTCTACATAGTAACCTGCACATTCTTGACTAAGCAGGAGGTCATACAGTCTCCTTCCTTTTACATTGACTTCATATTCAGGGTTGATTTCATAAAGACAAATGAAATCCTCCCAATTCACGCCGATTACAGGGGGTGGTAGGTATAGCTGCTTTACATATCTGGTGTAAATAGAGTAAGTTTCTGTCGGGCAAGTCTCAACACACACTTGAGGCGACGGACAGCTGAGAGTGAGAACCACTGACGGATCAAGACAATCCAGATAGTCAAAATAGAAGGAGTAAGGTTTGCCTATCACCTCCTTGGTCATATTGCAGACGTTACCTTTATAGTCTGAAGGGTAGACGATGGTGTTCGGATTGCCATTAGCGAAAGAAAAGTAAGAAATGATACCCATTCCCACAAGGAAAGCAACAAAGAGGATACAACACGGGATGTCGGTACAGCTTCGATTGCTAATTGGTCCTTGAAATGTCGGGTCGTAGGCTTTTGGCTTTCCATATTTCTTGCTCATATCACTTGAGACACTGGATGAACTAGATGAGCTGGACCCAGTGGAATCGGATCGTTCTCGCGACTCCTTCCCCATTGTAAATGCAACGTCTGTATCATGCAGGACCGAGGAACACGTCAAACCGATATCGTTTCTTGGATACTATTAAACTCTATGTATTTTATCTAAACAAAACGATATTGCTCATCACTTTTTAGCACCACACAATGAAACCGCCCACATAATCAACACTCTAAAATTATATCATTGCAATTTAAGAGCACCTATGTTACGGTCTGTGTCAATTGACATAATTGCCGATATATGGCAGTGGACTTGGTACATTTGACCCGGATCAGTTTATATGATCGTACTTTTTTCATCCTTTGATAATATTACACGGTATCCATGCTAGGTTAATGATTAATTCTGAATGCTGCGGTAAAACACTACCTATTACATCTTGTCTTATATTCCGTTGTATTATTAAATCATGATAGAATCTAAGAGATTGACAAGCTTCTCACTGCCAGGTGTGTTTTGAAGTTCAACCATCGTGTTTAATTTGTCCTTAGACAACAATTAGAGCGGGACCCATATACAACAATGTGCGTAATCTATATAAATTTAATCTTTCAAACAGGTGTATTTCTGTAAACTGCACTCAATTCATACTCATTCATGTTAATGATAGCACTCGTATTCAAATTCACAGTTCACTGTACACAGATTCACTCTACCAAAGTCATAGTTTTACACATGAGTGTTACTAAAATCATGTTCAGTGTCTGGTATTAAGGGTAGGCGCGTTAATTCCAATAGGCTTCTTCCAGTAATCTGTTAAAGATAGAATATACAATCCTAGATATTCAGAAAGAAAGAAATAACATTTTATAGTTGCTCAGTTCTGTGAATGCAGATTTATTTATCCGAGTAGATAATCCCAAATTTTGAAATCTTGAAATATTTTGAACTGAGTCAGCTGCCCCCCCTGTGGGGAACGAAGGGCAACTGAGATTATAAAAATGACTACAAAAGACATTTGCCAAAGTTATCCGGAGAATTGAACACATTCATAGACCATAATCGGATGCACTGTAACAGTTTGTAACCTTAATTAAGGCGAAACTAAATCAAGATTGTGTGCATTGGCCTCACATGATAGACCGTGCAAAACAATGTGCTACATAGCTTGTAGTTTGGGCGTTTATTTGCCAGAAAACGTCAAATATTGGAAATGAAGCATTTTGTCTCATTGTAGAAAGTTCAGTATTTGGTGAGCATTTTGTTCAAAATGTAATAACATAACAAAATGAAGATAAAACAACAGTTATTTTTTATACCTATAACATCGCAGTTAACAAGGATGACGGAATTCTAACAATTCTTTTTTGACAGTTATTATATCGCACGCATAAACGACCTTTGAGAACCAAGATTAAACAACCTGGTGCACTCACTTTGTCGATATTAACGCAAATAACTTGTGTGTCAGGAAATTAATTTCCTAATAATTTTAATAATTACGTACAATACTGTTCAAAAACCGTTGGGACACTTTTGTCCGATAATTAGCAAGCATGATTTTCTGCTGAATGTGAAGAAAGTCGGTGTCCTTTCCTTCCTCCTCTTCATGTAAATGTTGAGTTTCAGAGACTTCATTCAAACGTCAAACTTATTTTTTTGGCTAAATTTCTCTCCGAATACCCCAAAATTAGTTTCAAAATTGAGCACAAAGCACTTTTTCTTAGAAAAAAAGGAAACCTGTTCGCGTCATACCTAGCCATAACTCTGAAATTCTCATAATGAATTCTTAAACTCAGAATCTACATAATGTATTTTTTAGTAAGATCTAATGAACAATTTAAACCATTTAAAAACAAAGTCGGGCAATTTTGTATATACATTTCCCCCATAATGAACTTGAACTGTTATGAACTTATTTTACTAAAACTACAGGGCGAAGATATGGCAAACTGTACCTTTTAAAAATCTTAGAAGTAGCTGAATAAATTGGTATATTTTTAAAAACACATTTCTGACACAAAATATTATTTTTTTTTTTTTTTTTTTTGAGTCTGTTATGAATGGCGTCTAATTAGGCTTATCGGATTATAAAATCGACGGATAACGGATTATAAGATCGAGAGTTTCCCGTTTGGACTACATATAATTGAAAATGGCGGCCATTTTGAAATTCAAGATGGCGGCCAAACCAAATCAGTTACAAGTAAGACAATGCTTTCAATGGAATCCCTGGTATCACAAACATGGGTATTGCCACAATTTTTACTCCTCTAAGTTGCTCATAGCCCGAGATATAGGACAAAATATAATGAAAAATAGCGGCCATTTTAAAATTCAAAATGGCGACTGAAGGCGTGGTTGAAAAAAATGGCACCTATTTTTTTTTTTTTTTTTTTTAAAAAAGGAAACCTGTTCGCGTCATACCTAGCCATAACTCTGAAATTCTCATAATGAATTCTTAAACTCAGAATCTACATAATGTATTTTTTAGTAAGATCTAATGAACAATTTAAACCATTTAAAAACAAAGTCGGGCAATTTTGTATATACATTTCCCCCATAATGAACTTGAACTGTTATGAACTTATTTTACTAAAACTACAGGGCGAAGATATGGCAAACTGTACCTTTTAAAAATCTTAGAAGTAGCTGAATAAATTGGTATATTTTTAAAAACACATTTCTGACACAAAATATTAACCCCGTACAAATATTGCCCATTTATAGATCTTGGAAAACGTTTAATCGTGGACAAATTTCCCGTATATTGTTTCAAAAGTTGCTTTTCTTGCAATTTTTTAGGGTTAAATCATTGGACACAGAATGCTCATCTACCAGGTGAGTAAAGCCAATATATATATTGGTGTGTTATGAACTCTTTAAAAGCGTCATCCAGGGTGAAGAGAAGGTCCCGCCTGCGCCCAAAGACAAACATGACATTCTCAAAAGAGCCCCAACTGACGTCATGAAATGCAGGCAGGACTACTTTGATAAACATTCTGAAGACTGTGCTCTGGCCATCTGTTCTAGACTCAATACTGATCCTCAAAGTTGCTAAAGGTTCACCCAGACAGCCGCCAGCTGTTTACATTAGATGGAGCTGGAAAACGCAGTTAAAAGCTTAAAAAAACAACATGCTGACTGGATAGAATATCTGCCGGAACTCTCAAAGCTGATGGTATACCAATGATGTAGATATTGTTGAAGGTCATAGATACTGGCCGAGACCAAGGGAAGGTACCGGAGGATTGGAACGGAGGTCTCATCATATCTGTTCGAAAAGGATGATCAGTGGCGGATCCAGGATTTGAAAAACGTCAAAATTACCGGGGGGCTGAAAGGCTGAAACTTGTCCAAAAGCTTCAAAAATGGGCTGATTTTGCAAGATTTTGCAGAATTACCGGGGGGCGCGCGCCCCCTCTGCCCCCTCTCTGGATCCGCGCATGATGATAAACTGGATCTAGTACCAGCAACAGGACCATCACTCTGCTTTCCATCCCAGGCAAAGTGTTTTGCAGGATGAACCTAAATAGGATAAATGGCACCAGAGAAGGTCATTTGAATGAGGCTTAATGCGGATTTAGAAGAGCCAGAGGAACCTCAGATGCAGTATTTATTGCTGGGCAAATCCAGGAAGAAGCCAGAGAAATATAATTATGTCTCTATCCATATAAAGACTTTAAAGCAGACTTTGATAGCAACTGACGAAGTGTGTTATGATTGTCAATGGCAAGATCTCAGAGTAGGGGTAAGACAAGGATGCTTGGTATTACCAGCCTTATTCAACCTGTTCCAGGAGTTTGCCTGTGATGCCTGCTATTACCAGCCCTCTGCAACCTGTTCCTGGAGTTTGTAATGAAAGATCTGCAACTGTACAACAGTTACAATAAGCATCGGTACAGGAAATATCAAAAAAACAAAACAACATCAGGTATGAAATATGACACCACCCTTAACTTCATGTGGTACTTGACAAGCTTTCAGATCGCAACAGATGAGATGAATGGAGCATGTAATAAATGGGAATGAAGAACAACCCAGCCAATTGCAAAATAATGACAAATGACAATGGGAATATAACACTCAACGACACCCAATTGAGAAGTTCAGCAGTTTGTCTTCCTGGGAAGTAATATACCTTCAGTGGAGGAAGATGCTAAAAGGTGCTGCATGGGTCTTTGCCCGACTCAGTAATTCGATCTGGTCAAACCACAAAATCAGGATCTACAAGGCACTCATCGTCTAATAGCAGCATATGGATCGGAGTCTCATAAGATCTACCAAACAGAAATGGGAAGTTTCGAGTTGAGATACATCCGCTCCTAAAATGAAGAAATATGAAACCAGCTTGACAACAACTGTAACAGAATGATGTGTTCAAATGGTCTGGCCATCTTCTTAGAATTCTAATAGCAGACTACTCTATCAAGTATACCACCAAGGCTGTAAACAAAGGAGGAAGGAGCCCCCACTATCAATGTTCAATATCCTATTGTGCTGGTAATAAATTGAATACGTAATTGACTATTGCTGTTCTGATATCAAGAATGAGACCACTTTTAACAATCATCATATGCTTCCCTCTTTTGTGAAAGAATAATTTTTCACCGAATCATTTTAAAAATAGTTATTTATCTTTAAAAAAATGGTTTTCATGAGGGGTCAGCACCAAAGACATGTGATAAGCGATTCCAAATCTACCCTATTGCAAAACTTAAAATGCACAATTTCGAAGTTAGGAATGCCCTACGTAGCAGAAAGATTAACAAGTCAACTGACCCGCCTCTCTCTGCTTTCAAAACCAGTAGGCCAGTAAAATAGAATGAATGCGGCCTTAACCCAACACTTATTGCAACAGAATCCATTCCAACAGAATTGTATTGGAAATACCATAAAAAAAACCTACTCAAAAGTCTACTAACATCAAAGGAGTGGAACATAGCTTTTTTAAGGGGGTAAGGTTAATACAGGGGGTCAAAATATGAAAATATCAAAACGCGCGAAAAGTATCCCACGTTCGTTACATTTCCAGGATTAACGAAAGGTATAGTTTGTCCCATATCTGCAGGTTGTAGTTCAATAGTTATGAATTCAAAATATTTCAAGGACAATGGGAGGTAAATGTCAGATATATCCGTTCGTTATAAAATGTTGTCAAATTGTTCGTCTAATGGTTACAGAACCCGAAAATATACTGGTTCACCATCTTAATATTCGTTGCATAATTGGAAACGCAAAAATTGTGACTGGGAGCTACAGGGTCTAGGGGAGGTCACTAGTCCTAGTCCTGTAATTCTTATTATAGAAGTTCAAACAAAATCTATTTACATTTACTATCTAGTGGTGACAGTTTTACAACCAGTCCGAGAAAATCGGACCATTCTATGAATTTTACCCCAGTGATGACTTGAACGGTTTATGAGCCTATTTACTAAAACAATAGACCGAGATAGGGCAAACTATACCTTTTTTTAACCTTATGAAGTACCTATAAATTGGTACATCATTTAAATCATTGAACATTCAAATTTTACCCGTACAAACGTTGCCCCCTTATTTTCTACATTTTCCACTAGTTTTGTTTTGGTAACCTTTTAATATATTTTTTTGGACTACTTTCACGTATATAACTACCAATTTGTTTCTGTTTTCAATTTGTGTGGGTTCCCACATCATAAAATTGGACTACAGTGGACAGAATCGGATGGAAATTTTACAGAGTAGTAAAGGAACTGGTTATTCGTATCTGAAATGTACAAAGGCATGGTCATAGATTATTCAAATATTTTTTGTCGAGCAAATTGTAATCGATAACTTGTTTATCCTTATATTTAATTTAGGGTGCAGAATTTTCACGCTTAGATTTCTTATGGCATCCTCATCTCAATGTATTTTTATGAGTATTCTCAATGCACTTAGTATTTTGTTATGGATTGTCGAGATGGAAATAAATCTGAATCTGAACAGTAGTGTAAATACTGATCCAATGTGGTGAATGATAAAGAAGCTTCAAGACTACCTGCTGCGCTTCTCTTTGTGCCCAGTCCTGTTCCTGGATCATCCCAACACAAAGGGACAGTGTTTTTTGCATTACTTCTTGTTGTATTTGTTACATAAATAGTCATATTCATCAACATTTGTTATAATCTGTTTTTCCTGATATGGCAGGCGTACCATTCACCGATAGGTAATTTAATGTATTGCTTCTAGGCGGTTTTCAATCCTCAAACCGTTAGCATAGAGGCAAAAATGGGTTGCAGGTCCCACTGGGGGTGTCAATTGTTCGTCTAATGGTACATGAGCCGAAAATATACTGGTTGTACCATTATATAATTTCAATTAGAAGAATGCAAAATGTGAACTGAGGCTCCCGGGTTCTCGGAGAGACACTATATCCATACCTCCGGAAGTCTATTGATTTTCCAACAAAGAATCTATTACACATTTCTCATCTATTGTGACTAAATGAACAATTTTACAACGAGTGTAACAAAATCGTACAATTCGGTAAGCTTTTACCCAGGATGACCTTGAACTGTTTGTGCTATTGACTAAAACTATAGACTTAGATAGGAACAAACTATACTTTTAAACCTTAGGAGTAGCACTATAAATTGGTTTTAAAATAATCAATTCGAAGAATTTTAATTTTTACCCCTGTACAAATGTTTCTCCCTTACTTTTCTACATACTCCACACGTTGTTTTTTGTAGTAACTTATTATTTTTTGGACATTCGTGTCAAATCTAAGATTATTGGACTAAAAGCATGGGTATGGATTCATACATGCATACTAATATTTTATCAAGGAATGGTTAATATACAAATGCTTCACAAAGAAAAGAGGAATAAATAAATGCAAATGAAAATACAATCTTTAAAATGGTTTTAATTTGAAGAAGGGGACAACTGTCATGTTGACAAGACATTTACTTGGAAAAGGGTGTGCGAAGCAGGATGTATTGGTTGTCGTGAATTAATAGTGAAAGTTTATACTAGTAAAATAGACAGACCATGACTATGTAAATTAATTCTGCGTGATAATGGCTGTTGACATTACTCGTAATTATTTGGACAACCTGTCGGGGAACCCAGCGTTTCTTTATCCATGTTTACTAGGCAAGGGATATCACCCAACAGTTCTATTTTATATGGTTGATTGTTTTAATTTCATTCTTTCTTGATATATTAATATAATACACCTATCTGGATGTGAGTGTGTGTGTGCGTGTATGTAGGTGTGCGTGTAAGCGAGCGCGTATGTGTGTGTGTGTGTGTGTGTGTGTGTGTGTGTGTGTGTGTGTGTGTGTGTGTGTGTGTGTGTGTGCACGTGTGTGTATTGGTGTGGGGGATGCGTCTGTCTGTCCGCCTTTTTTCTCGGAGACTACGGACCCGAACGTTATGCAACTTGATCACAGAAAGATTAACTTTGCATTTGATTGCGGATGTGGATATCGTGTGTGTTTGTGTGTGTGTGTGTGTGGGGGGGGGGGGGCTCCGAGAGGGTCCCCAATAGGGCGTATGAATATAGTGGGGCCCCAATAGGGCGTATGAATATAGTGATCGTGAAAGTCGGAAACCTATAGCAATTTCTAGTAATCTATATATTTATATCGGTATAAGTTTCAGTTCATTGTGTGAAATCTTAAAGTTCAACATCAAAATTACCGTCAATTTTGAAAACCACATCTAAAAGTCTTCCTTCCAAGAGGCTCGATCTCATCGCCACCATTTAGGACAAACAAGAGTTGTGTGCCTTGCGAACGATAACGAATTAATACAGAATGCGTCTTCCACGTGTTCAAAAACGAGAGCATCGATGATGTCGCTCGGCATAGGTATGGCGAAGCCATCACTTAATTTGAGAACTCTTGATACGGTGCGCCATCATGGGTTGCTCTTGCCAGTCCCATTTAGACCGCAAGGATCGCCGTCCCAGTCACCAGTGGATTAACACCCAAGTAGTGAGATAACCAAATTTGGCCTAAATCTGGGGTAAATCAATATACCGTACATGTAAATTGGGCTAATTTTCGCGTCACTTCGCACGCAATTGGTCACTGGTTTTAGCAGGTCACTGGAAAACGTTTCCCCTGGGTCAATTGGCTCGGTACGTCCCCGCCTCTTATACTAATGGCTGTAAAGGGTTTCTCCAGTTGTATTGTGTGGTTATGCATCATCACAACCACACATACACACACACACACACACACACACTATTTAAAAACTATTTAAAAACTATTTAAAAGTGACCAGGCTGTAAGTATATAGTACACGTGTCCTATACTTTACTGTTGAGTTGATTTTATTTTAGGGATTATTTGAAATCCCAACCATCGAAAAATGTTGAATCATTGACCCAATACCCATTGGTACTTCTAGATCATGTAGATAGATACAATTTCTTTCGATCGTTGCATTTCTGATACTGGTTTGATACGGGTTATCAGAATATGCAAGGCTATCAAAGATGACGTTTTCTTGTGAAATATTTCTATTGCGTGACTTCTAGATGTCAGCGTTTCCCCACAATGCATCGGGAAAACATCGCCTCTTTGAGGCAACCGTTGGCGGCGCACCTTATTGTTTATCGAGAAAATTTAGATGAATTTTTAGCGAAGCAAAGAAAGCATCCAAGACATGGAATTTGAGTCAATTGTTTGTTATTTTCCGGGGAACTCATTTAATGAAAATGTGTGGTTTTATTAGTTTATTCTAATTAAGCAAGGATGCGTGAATTTTGTTTTGAATGTCTGATAAGATTTTTTTAAAAACAGATAATTTTCCATACCTATAAGCCTAAAAATAATGGTTGCATTAGCAAATTGTAAAAGATTTCCAGGTCTACATCAGATGTTGCTGCAGCGTCTGACGTAGACCTGGAAATTTTTTACAATTTGCTTGGAAATTTAAGGGAAACAAATTATGGTGAAAATTCTGAGCTCCTTATTCACATAATTTTTCTAACTCCAACGGTGTCCTGACCACGATGATCTCATAGGAGAATAATGGTGCAAAGAGTGGGTTGGACATAGATCCAAGTCAAACGAATTATTTAAATCGAGAGGAAAGAATTTCTGTTCTAAATTAAATACCCTACATTTTTGTAAGACGTAAAATTTTCCCTTTTCTGCATCAAGTCATTTTGATTAAAAAAAATTATGTACGAAATACGTCTGGTGATGAATTAATATTGAAACACCAATTGTCCATTCATCAAAGACGACAATTGTTTCAAACAAATAGATAAAATTGAATAATCGATACAGTGCAACAACTTGATTATGACATCACTTAAATCCAAGCGATCATGAGACTTCCAAAACATTTTGGACACAGTCCACTGTTTGAGAGAGGAGGCATTTTGTATATCCACAGAACCAATAACATCTCAAGAGGTCAAACTGGATAAGTTTTACGTTTACCCTCGGGGACCTATATCATACACGCATGCGCTATAAATTTTATGCAGATATTTGCAAGTTGTGTCATTGTATTGTTCTATAATTTCATTGATTTTATTGTAAAAATGGTTGTATTCAACAGTTTGCTGCCATAAGATATGTTTTAAAGGTTTTGACTTGGATTTCCCCAGTTATGGCGGATCAGTTCTGCCCATTGGCTTGTCGGACTTGTTTAAAAGGATCTACTAAACGAACGAGCGTTTATTAAACCTTTCATAGAATCCTTCACGGGTTCTTTGCAGAACAAAGATTTTTGTAATAAAGAACATTATTTAATAGAATAAAAATATTAACACTGGCTTTCAATTTCTTTTACTTTGCAAAATATATGAACACACAAAAGGGGAACTTTATGCCGAATTCAATCTTTAAAGTTCTTTGCAATACTTTTTATTACCGGACCGCCTCTTTATGGTGGTATATCTGTAGCAAAACCTCGCTCATCGTCCGCTCCAGGAGCGCTCCAATAAAATATGGAGCGGTCATGGAGCGGTCATGGAGCGGTCATGGAGCGCTCCGTGACCGCTCCATTTACCGTTCCATTGTTGGTATCAAGTTTCGTGAGCTCGGGTTTTAACACTAGATTCTTGTCTTATAACGGAATAAACTGCATCATCGTATTGACGAAAAAAAAAAAAAAAAAAAAACATCACTTAAATCCAAGCGATCATGAGACTTCCAAAACATTTTGGACACAGTCCACTGTTTGAGAGAGGAGGCATTTTGTATATCCACAGAACCAATAACATCTCAAGAGGTCAAACTGGATAAGTTTTACGTTTACCCTCGGGGACCTATATCATACACGCATGCGCTATAAATTTTATGCAGATATTTGCAAGTTGTGTCATTGTATTGTTCTATAATTTCATTGATTTTATTGTAAAAATGGTTGTATTCAACAGTTTGCTGCCATAAGATATGTTTTAAAGGTTTTGACTTGGATTTCCCCAGTTATGGCGGATCAGTTCTGCCCATTGGCTTGTCGGACTTGTTTAAAAGGATCTACTAAACGAACGAGCGTTTATTAAACCTTTCATAGAATCCTTCACGGGTTCTTTGCAGAACAAAGATTTTTGTAATAAAGAACATTATTTAATAGAATAAAAATATTAACACTGGCTTTCAATTTCTTTTACTTTTGCAAAATATATGAACACACAAAAGGGGAACTTTATGCCGAATTCAATCTTTAAAGTTCTTTGCAATACTTTTTATTACCGGACCGCCTCTTTATGGTGGTATATCTGTAGCAAAACCTCGCTCATCGTCCGCTCCAGGAGCGCTCCAATAAAATATGGAGCGGTCATGGAGCGGTCATGGAGCGGTCATGGAGCGCTCCGTGACCGCTCCATTTACCGTTCCATTGTTGGTATCAAGTTTCGTGAGCTCGGGTTTTAACACTAGATTCTTGTCTTATAACGGAATAAACTGCATCATCGTATTGACGAAAAAAAAAAAAAAAAAAAAACATCACTTAAATCCAAGCGATCATGAGACTTCCAAAACATTTTGGACACAGTCCACTGTTTGAGAGAGGAGGCATTTTGTATATCCACAGAACCAATAACATCTCAAGAGGTCAAACTGGATAAGTTTTACGTTTACCCTCGGGGACCTATATCATACACGCATGCGCTATAAATTTTATGCAGATATTTGCAAGTTGTGTCATTGTATTGTTCTATAATTTCATTGATTTTATTGTAAAAATGGTTGTATTCAACAGTTTGCTGCCATAAGATATGTTTTAAAGGTTTTGACTTGGATTTCCCCAGTTATGGCGGATCAGTTCTGCCCATTGGCTTGTCGGACTTGTTTAAAAGGATCTACTAAACGAACGAGCGTTTATTAAACCTTTCATAGAATCCTTCACGGGTTCTTTGCAGAACAAAGATTTTTGTAATAAAGAACATTATTTAATAGAATAAAAATATTAACACTGGCTTTCAATTTCTTTTACTTTTGCAAAATATATGAACACACAAAAGGGGAACTTTATGCCGAATTCAATCTTTAAAGTTCTTTGCAATACTTTTTATTACCGGACCGCCTCTTGCCTGCGGGCCGCCTATTCGCCGTAGAAGTAATAGGATTCGTTGCCCCAGCAACCGGTCCAAACAAATCGCAAGGCTTATAACGCGGGGAATTCAAACTTTTCATTGTGTAGCATGTGTCTTGTGCCCTGTGGATACGAATGGAAAGACGACATCACCAACACACCTTAATCCTTAAAAGACTTGTTAAAAACATAAGATTACGGTACAAATATTACTATGGTGGAACCTTAAACAAGCCATATTAATGCTTACGGCATCAAAATGGGATAGAGTTCAGCTAAAATGTTTTGTAGATGAAATAAGCAATATGCAAACCTAGCAAAGATTCCAAAATATCAGGTTTGATGGGGGAGAATTGTGGGGTTGAGGTTGAGGATCGAGTGGTAGACCTTTAACTAGAATCTTATTCTTAATCAGGCAAGTCATTTCTCAAATTGAAATTAGTCACACAATATTTTTTCTTTTTGATAATGCAAGGAAAATGCAAAGAAAAGCTAAAATTATTTATTATTAAATAGTGTCAATCTTTTTAGCATTTAAAAGCATTTCTTTCACAACAGATATTTTATGACTTAGAACTTTGCACTTTTTTAAAATTAAAATTACATGACAAATTAATGAATGACAAAATTGTCAAACTTTGTAATTTGTTGTGCATTATAAATTAAATTTTAGTGTGTAACAAATCAAACGACATATTATCAATTATATTTCGTTATTAAATTAGACATTTCTATGAAAATGAAAACAATTAGGAATGCATTATTTGTCATTTAGTTTGTCATGCAATTTGTTATGCACTAAAATAGGGCTGTTGCACCCTTATTTCAATGTTATTACTCATCAACATCGTCATCAATAATATGGTTAGGTTCAGCACCTTGTTATAAATCACCCTAAATTATACCTAAATTTTAAAATGCGTTTGTGAAGGTTATTTCTTTTAAAAAAAATCTTGGGTCATTTTTTCAACTCAAAATTCTATAACAAAATTATAGCTACGTGAAAACAAATACAGGGTGAGTCAAAAAAACTTGACCCTGATTGTGTCCGCCATTTTGAATTTTCAAATAATATATATCTAACATATGTGGTATTTGCCGAAAGCCTATTTCATTATCTTTAATTTGCTGCAAAGATCATTCCAATCGGTTAAGCATAGGCCGAGCTACAGTCTTTCGAATCAAGAATCTGCAGTGAATAAATAGCCCGATTTTCTTCTGGACACGGATT
>JAMKCH010030232.1:0-34206 GCA_023653785.1 Ophioderma brevispina
CAAAGCGGTGGAATCGCGCAATCCTCCACATCCGTCCATTTAATGGTCTAACAAAATTTGAGAAAATTTGCGATGACGCACGTTGGTTTGACGGATGTTCGGAATACCGATTGAATATATTCCATAATGACGGCGTGGTGGCGTAACGCTTTAGTATGGGGAAAATTCAACATCCGTCACTATGTCATGACCTAATCGCCAATTTTCGTAAATTTTTGTGTGACGGGACAAGATGATAACTTTTCCCAATGTATTACATCCATTTTAGCAATAAAATTGCATGATACTGCGCTTAAATAAACTTGTTACTTTTTGTTTCTTAATCGCATTTCATCGTTTAATCATATTTGGTTAGGCAACAGTTTACGCTACTCTAGTGGTTCGCGATTTTTTTCAATTTCGATTTTTTTCGAAACAAAAATTCTATTTTGTGTTTAACATCCGTCACTATGTAATACACCCGACGTTTTTTTTAAAATAAATTCAAAGTTTTGGTTAAAAACGATAAGCTATAACTCCTCGACATTTCGTACATTGGTATTAAAATCTGTCATTTTTGGAAAGTGTCCTTTAACCCTAAAGGCCCGGGGGAATCCCACCAACACTCTACATTTTTTGTCGTATCTTCCCCTATTTGAGATTAAAACATGACCCTTTTTCTTTGAAGCCTTGCGCTCGATGTTAAGACCATTTTGAACAAAATCGGACCTACGGTTATGACGCGGCGTGTACGTAATCGCGCACTGCGTGCGGAGAAAAGGCTATTTCCCATTGAAATTACACACATAGAGCAGAAATCCAGGTTTTTGTGCTTAGGATCAGTTTACACTAGGTGTTTTAATCTTATTTATTGAATTACTTGAGTAATAGCATATGCGCATACTTGACACACATCATAGCCAAAAATCCAACTTTTGCTTGAAAAAATGACGAAAAACCATGAATTTTTGCGATTTTTTTTTAGTTTTCGCATTTTGTCATGCGTCATGTTTGACGTTTCGCCCCAAAATTTGCACTTCAAACGTCTACATAATTACAAAATGTTCCCATGTTTGTAATCAGTTATCAATATTAAGCTCTTTTACCTACCGGCCAATCCGTCCGATATTCTATAGCAATCCGGACGGGGGGGAGGTTGTTTGCTACCTCCAATAGTACAAATCGCAATTCCACCTTAAAGGTCCCGGGAAATGTCAATTAATTTGATGTGGTTTTGTCAAGTCTACAAGAGGGACCAGAAGCATTCAATATTTCATAATTATTATATTCATAATTTGTGGTACCATTGATTTTTCAGAGAGTAATAGAAATTCAGTGACTGGTGGAATCTATTCATGGCCTGACTGAAAATCAATAGTCACTAATGATGTCACTGGAGGTTTCTTTTTCCTGGCCCTGTTTATTGGAATGGAATGTCCCACAACGATTTGAAGTAGGTTTATCATCTCATTTCCCTGGGGACCTTAAGATTTTGTATGTCATTGATAGAATACACAATTGAAAGAAGTAATAGTATTATATTTGGGCACACTAAGGATTTTTTTTTATGTGAATCTGACTTTTTATACTAAGGGGAGGAAAAAACAGGAAAGGAAAAAGGAAACGTTTTTTCTAAATTTGTGTTATATTAATTATATGATCTTTTGTTTACTCGTTGACACGAAATTTTAACTATGCCATCCATGTCGTCATTCAATTATGCATGAATGTCTCTCTTTCAACATCAACCACCCGTTTAGCCAGATATTTAGTGTCTTTCTATTCAATTTCTAGCTATAAGGTACTACATACATTTATAACAACTGTAGGTACACACTATAAACATGACGTTAAAAAAATCACACTCATCAAATCAGATATTGCTGAAACAATACCGTGCGTCTCAAAAATGGATCCAACAACTGCAACCGCCAGAGAGTATTTAGTGACTTTGTGCCAATTCCAGATAAATATGATATCACTTTTGTGTAGATACGCAGAGTGCAGTGTGGTATGTCAGACACCTTCGTTACTAGTATGAAACCTCCAATGACCTATTTTGCGTTACATGCTATGATTTCAGCTTTGAAAATTGTTTTTTATTACTGACGTGTGTAATTGCCTCTCGGTTACAATCAACATATGTAAAATCGGAGCCATTAAACAGTACACAACTCAAATTGTCGACTATAAATGGCTCAATGCGAAGATAAAACCTTTGGCAAATAAAGTATATTCTAATTTAGTTAGAGCTGCTATATTTTAGATAATATTGATTTCTAGAAATGGTAGTATTTTGTTGTTAGGTTATTAACCTCGTCTACCTGAGCCATTTTTGTAACAAAACTCCGAAGGGGGGGGTTGCACCCTACTGTGATTTTCGTACTGACATTGCGATCTGTAACTTTGGTACCCCCCCCCCAGATAGCTTAGGGTTTCTTTTCAGTTGGTATCAAATAAGTACCAAAGCCACATTATGACGTCCACTATGACGTCATATGTTGAGGGAAGTATGAAAATACGGAATATAAAAACTAGCAACATTAAATAATAATTTTTAGCAAAAAAACAAAATACATGGAAAACGGAGTTCCTAACTTTTTGGGCGAAAAATGAATTTCCCTTTCCACCTGTGTGTCTGTGGAAATTTTGGGGGTAATGCTGGCATGTTGGTACCCATGTTGGTTATACATGGAAAGAGGAGGACCGTAGCTATATATTGGTACAAAATAAGTCGTGTACTGTTGATATCCCTGGGTTGTGCAAGGAATGTTGGTACTTCTCTCCTCCACCCCCCCCACCCCAACCATCACTTTGGATACCCTGTAACCCGATGAATGTTGTTTTGGATGAAAAGGAAGCGGAAAAATGGCAATTGACATGATTTGCACCAAAAAGGGGTTTTAAGCCGGGGGAAAAATCTGAGGGGGACCCCCTCTTTCCGGTAGACGAGGGTTAAAGTACACGTGCATGAAACAATATTCGATGCATTGCAGTCATCGCTCACAAACCATTGCCATGGTATCTGATTGACACCAGCTGTCTGGCACCCTCTTCTTATGGCCAAAAAGTCTTAGAAAAAACGGTAAAAAAATGGGGGCCAGGGTTCTAAGTTAAAATGGAAAATAGAAAAACTTCACTTCCTGAGGTCATATTTTTTGTATTGATATTATTAAATATACAAATCTGCCCGATATCAAGACAAAAAGAATGACTAATTACCGTTTACTTTAACAACCCACCCCGTAGAAATACTAGACTAGAGCCCACAGTTTCAGAGGGGATAAGAACTCATCGTGTCCTCAAGTTCAGTCATTCCGAAAAATCCGTGGTCAACTTATTGATCTTCATGTGAAGGGGATGCAGAGGTCTAGCAATCCAAGGTTATGCCTTAGTCTTAAGTACTGATGTTCGTTAATGAGACAAATACGTTTTAATTAGGGCCATTTTGTCATAAACAATGCAATTTTATTTGTGGTGTGCAACCATATGTGCTAATCCGGTGTGAAAGTAATCATAGTCCGGCAGGTATCATAGTCCGGGCTCCATAGACGACAACGGAATAAAGCGTGAAACTAAGTTTTGGCCGTTGGAGAGTCAACTGAATCGATTGCCCTATTGTTCACCAGTGTTCCCGGACTGTGAGCTCCCGGACTGTGAGCCCGGAGGACATATCTCCTGCCACACGGGCTAACTCACCTTTCACTTGCCAGATCAATACTTACTACAAACCTGAAGTGCAATGTCTGAATCCTGGTTTGAATGCTTTTTGAATTGTGTCACAATGACCAACACATTTAAGTACCACCATACAATTTGGCAGGGAGTCAACACCTTGATTTTCCGTGGCAGAATTGCCAAGAAAGAACTTTTGCTGTTTTTACTGTTTTTACATAATGTAAACATTCAAATTGATTTCAAAGTGTTGAAGTATTTCAATAAGGGTCCATTCATTATATCTGAATAATTTTGCTATTATATCCCTTTAAGACCAGAGGAAGACCACGCGGCTGTTCAGGTAGCATAACATGAAGATGAACGGTAGACGTTTCATATAGAAGTCCCAAAGATACAAATGAGGTATTGTCCATTCTCCGTCAAGCACTACTGCACAACGCCATACAGCGCATGACGGAATCAATTGTAATACCTCATTTGCATCAATGGGACTTCTATATGAAACGTCTACGAGATGAACTGTTTCGAACTCGGCGGTAATAATTAGAACCTAAAGCAGTGTTGGCATTTTAAGAGACGTGAAGTAACATTATACATGTATCAACATAGTAGCGATGACATTTACAGTTAGTCTAAAATGAATGCAGACGTTTGCGTTTACCTTACACTTGTTTTTTTTTTCTATTGTCTATTTTGCTAACAATTTCTAATCCTAGTCTCTTTGACAAGATTTTTGTTTGCCAACTCTAGTTTTCGGTCAAAGTTATGACACGTTTGTGAAGCCCTTTGTTCGGGTTGGTCCGATTCATTGACCTTACAGCTACACTGGCAATTTGAAAAATATGCGCCCTCAAGATTTTTCTTGATATTTTTGCATGGTTGTAAAGCTTTTATATACATTAGCCCTCACCTGAATGATTAGACCAAATCAGCGTCCTTATGGGTAAACAGAACGATTTTATAATTAATGTCGCCGGCGACATTAATTCAGAAGACGACCGCAATTGCGTTTTAAACACAGAAAAACGCACGCCGTATGCATGTTTGCCATGGTATGCACACTGTTTGACCGATATGTGACCATTGTGGTTTTAATATCAATGAGTTCGAGTTTATGATATACACATTTGTTGATTAAAGTTATGGAAAACTTAAAAGTTAGCCTACAAATTACTGAATGTCTTAAACTCTTATTACGGCCCTATAGTTTGAGTATGTTGATTTTTATGTGTAAAAAGGATCTATATTCTTCCAATGGCCTAGACTATCATTTGAGACATTGAAGACATTCATATTTTGTGAAAATGTGCCAGTGCGGCTGTCGCTTTAACACAAAGTTTTTTGTACACCGTATGCATTGAAACATTAATCCAAATAAGACACTGATAACTAACTGATGCGAAGTTCACTTAAATTTAAGCATTGTTTCAAAACTTCCCAGCATCATAGATGTCGTTTCTGATATCACATCAAATTATCAAGGCTTGCTTTAAATTGAAATCACGTTTTTGGACATAATATCGCACCTTGAGTTAAAAGACAATAAAATGAATCAGAAGATCAGTTGAAACGCCTATATGGAAAATTTTGATCAAAAATAATACATGTCCATTGTTTTAAAGGTTCTCTTCCAAGTACAGGAATATTAACAAAATTACAGTTCAACATCTAGCACTGTCGAAATATGTCGAAAATGAAATGGGGGATAATTGAGCAAATTGAAAGAGTAGAGAAGGGTACTTTTTAAAAGAGCGAAAAGAGTGCTTTATTCTTTTTTAATATATTCCAAATCCTGGTTTCCAGGGGTTTTTTCAAAACCACCTCACATGCTATTTTTATAGTTTTGTTTTTATTGTGGCTACAGGTACGCGCCAACGCCAGGAGTTCCTCATATAAATGCATTGACGTATTACCCCCAGGTAATAGACTTCAATGAATTGCTGTGTCTACTTTACACGGGAGCGCAACTCACCTCATTATTTTTCAAAAGTGTCACTTCAAACGAGCATCACCTACAGGACAAAGCGGATACAAACAACAAGTTAACAACAGGACAGCTCTGAGGTAGGTGATGTGGCAATAATGAGAAGAGCCCGAAATCAAATCAATAAAATGCCAAATCATACTATCTCATCCTGCATTGTTTCCATTTTTCTGGATCTTCTGTCACAACCATCAAAGCAAAGATAGAAATAGCAACGGAATTGATCAATCGCGAGGCCATAGCCCACAAATGCTTGCAAGAAGGAACTACGAAGAGGACGGATATCTTCGGAACATACCTTTATGTTTGAATTCGTTCGAATCCACTTTCACGAAAGGCTCAATTCACGATATTTAAAAACAGACACGTTGGCGTTTGAAGGGAAATCGCTTAGCTATTCACAAAAAAACAATGCGGTTTGGATGTTCACAAAGTCATGTTCCAGGATGCTTTTATATTCTTAATGATACAAAAACTATTATCGAAATTAAACCAATCCATATTGATTTGGCAGTGGGTGACGCAGTCCTAAAGTATACCTATTGGCAATATCTTTGCATCACACTGGCTTCCTTGCGGTTAATCTGCCCTGGTTAAAGGTGCGTTGTTCCGATCGTCTTTGGGACCACCACTGATTTCCCGTAAGTAGTATTGATTTTGATATCAGATTTGAAAGGCCAATTTTTCTCACGTCGTTCTGAATTTGAGAACTAAAATCCAATTTCATTCCCAAGGATTATAAACAAAAAACCAACCGTTTTAGTGGTTAGCCATCAATATTAGGCACAGTATTGATAGCGAGCTTTCCAAAACACATTGCGTATTTGCATCTACCGTCAAAACCGCAAGTTTGTTTTCCCACGCGTATTGATGGGGTGCTATGCAAGTGCCATGCTCTCATATCATGTACAGCACACAATCACATGTAGGGCACGCCACGCACGACAAAATCCAAAGCGAGTAAACACCGCGCCGCGCGAGGGTACCGCGACTATATGTCCGTTTGCCTCGCTACACCTCCAGTTTATATCCCTACTCCTCGAGTTTACATCGCCCGCACCGAGTGTCCGTCACTACACCTCGCGTTTCAGCGCTACACCTCGAGTTTCCGTCGCGCTACACCTTTGGAATTTTCCCAGCGCTACAATGCGAGTTTCAGCGCTACAAGTTCGTGTTTGCCAGCGCTATAACTCAAGTTCTGTCGCATACCCCGAGTTTCGGCCGCTATGCCTCGAGTTTGCAGCGCTACTCCTCGAGTTCCCCTCGCTGAACCTTCGAGTTTGCAAGCGCTACACTGCGAGTTGAGGTCTTGGGATTAAAACGGTTTTGAGCTTTTGAAGCAAACGCATAGCGCATGGATTTCACAACCCGGAAGTGAGAATTTTGAAACGAAACAAACCAAAGTGGACACTAAGGAACTGCAGTAAATGTCAAAAATCTACAAACGAGGGAGCGATCGTGAGTGTTGTGAAGGTGTAGATGAGGAGAAACAATGTTTTTTTATCGTCTGTACAATATTGAAGGCTTATCCTTGAGGGGAATATTGGTAAGTAAATCATTTTTATCAGTTTGTTTAATCCAACCAAAAAATTGAAGTTCAACGAAAAAATCACGCCAATATACAACAAAAAACAGCAATATCCTTTTCTCAACGGTAATAGACATTTATCACCAAAAAGAATATCTTAGATAGAGTAATACTACATTTGATATTCTCATGCAACAGTAGGTCGTCATTGCGTTCATATTAGAAGCCCTCGAATATGGGATTATTTTAGATGAATGACGAATTCAGCAGACATGGCGTTCTACACTATCACTGGCGAATGTAGTGCATTCTCAGACCGAAATACAAGTACACTTATTTAGTTCAGACTATCAGGAAATAATTTGCATCAAAACACAATTATCAATAGGCAAGCAGCCTAAACTTCAATACCAATAAAAAATCCAGGGCATTGCCAATGCCCAGCCTGGCATTGTAGTAGGCTAGGGTAGGGGATAGGGCCAAGGTTTAGCCGTGATTCATTGGTCTGAAGCTTTATTTCTTAAGAATAGGTCATTCGTATGAGCACAGAGAGGTAATTGTAAATTGGTTATTGGGGGAAAGAAATCTGGATATTAGAAACGTTGACATTTCTTGAATAAAAAATGATTGACCTTTAGCCTTTTCCCAAATATTTAGAAAGGAAGACATCCACACGCATGTGACCCAATGGACGTTTTAACTATTGGTTACCTAAGGAAAATTTAGCCCTATTTAAGTAGATTGAGCAGTTAAATATTTGACCCCGTAGAAGCTTTACCCCCTTCCTGGGGCCACACGCAGCAGCGGATCTCCGGCCAGCGTTCATATTTGCAAAAGGTTATATTTTCTCTGAATTTTCCAGCATTTGATATTGGTATCCCGGTCGTTTGATCAAAACCTTCTGGGCTGCCGGCCTAAACTGTGAATATTTTTTATTTCCAATTATGAAGGTAGGTAATGGCTTCATCTTATTTGTAAGCACAAACAGTGGCATCGTAGGTGAAGCAAAATTCTAGCTAGCTCAGTCCTTATCTGATGCTGAATTTCTGGAAGAATTTTAGTAAGTACTATTATTGTGTGTGAACATAAAATGCTTGCATGTTAATATTTTTTAAAAGTTTTCGTCCGACAAATGTGTGTTCATTTACCTAGACTAACCTTAACAGGGCACTGCAAAATCAACATCCACTGACCGTTTGTTAAAGAGAAATATTTTTTTTAATTTCAAAAATTGATTTAAATAAACCAAAACAAAAAACGAGATACAAAACAAAATCTTCCCACAATGGTGTGACATAGGCACGTGCATGCCAATGCATTGAAGAGCAGTTTCAGACTTTAAATTGAAAGTATCATAAAAAATAAAAAACTTAAAAATTACATTTTAAAAATTAATGATCTGACATGGGAATCAAGTTTGAATGAAAATTCTGGAGGTGGGGCACTCACATATGAAATCGATATGTGTAGGTTGGCACTTTTTCAAACCCAGGGAATTTTGGTGACAGAGGACGTGCCAAAAATAAGGTCTTTGGGTGCGAGAAAAAGCCAATATTACTCTTATCGGGGTTTATTTTGGTGACCAAATTTGCACAGTTTTCCCAAAAATGGGGCCTTTGGGTGAAATTTTGCACCAATATCTCCTTCAAACAATAGGGGGGTCTTTTGGTTACTTGGTATTTGTTTTTAATAGCTTTGAATGGGGTCTTTCGGCGACAATGATGTGAAAATGGGGGTTTTTAACAGCCTTGCATACTCTCGCCAAATGGAAGCGCCACCGGGTAAAAAAACCTCTGTGGATTGTACAAATAGAAAGCCAGGGGGCACTGATATAGGAAAGAGACGGGTTACGGGTTATGCTTTCTACACTCCAAAAAATGTTGGTAAAATCTTAGTCAAGTTGAGTGACCCTTACACAAAGCGAGTATATTTTACCCAACAATGACTAAGATTTATGTCAACAATGAGTAAGGTCTCTCACTTTGACTAAGATTTTACTCAAAATTAAGAGCTGTGACATTTATCAACATGGGGTAAAAGAATTTTACTGTGTAAGACTCCATTATTGTACCACACTCTGGCAGTTCTTAAAGGTGCCAGTCAAAGCATATAAACCGGTTCGTAAACCCTTTGCATTCGGATGGTCAAGTACAGTCGACCATAAAAAACGCATTAATTTTTGTCATTTTTTGTCTAAACATTCGAAATTATTTATTTTCATGGGCATCAGAATTAGCATGAAAACTGCATCTAAATGAGTCCAAACAAGGCCCTAGGCTTTGTTGTTGTTTCTTTTTTTAGATGAGTCCTCAAATAACCTGCAATATTGGGAAAGCCATCTCAAGTGCCTCTGAACGGTTATAACTGATACAGGAATTGTACAGTTGTGGAAAGATTTATGGGTCCCTTTTGGTAAATTTTTGGTCTTGGAGCTATATTCTAGCCAACATTTCAGTTCCACAGCCTGCAAATTTCGCCAACAAATTCAGTTCCCAAACCCCCATATCGGAAATGGGCGCCACATCCCTATGAAAAAAGTTGAGTGCTCCAATGGGGAAAGGTTTTAAGTTTTGTAGGGAATTAGAGTAAGGATTAGAAAAAGCACTTTACCATCCGCCGATGCTTGTTACTCAGTAAATATTAATGACCTCACAATGGCAAGTCAGCCAGCCAAGCCTTGTTTGAGAGGGTAATTACTGAGCAGCGCCACACTTTTTTTGCTGTTCGTTAATTTCCTCTTGGGGGAGGAACCCATTGTCAGTGACTGACTCAGTAATTACCCAGTATAGCTTGTCTATGCATGCCAAGCCTACATGCAGATTTGATTGCCTTTGCATGAAATAGGATTTTTAAAAATAAAATATCGTCCACAAACAAAAATTACCATGCAGTACCTATGGGCACATTGTAGAACATTGTTAATATTAAAAAACACCACTCTCAGAATCAGCTGAAATACTGGGAATATTTGAGGCTATCTGTTTAAAACAAAAGGAGAGCATGCTAGATAAAGTACCCTCAGTAATGTGGCCCTACAAGGAATGAGAAACCCATAAATGTTCTCCACTTCTACGGATAAGAACAGAGACTATTTTCATCCTAATCAGTAGACTTGCATGATTTATGCGAAACTAACAATCAGTTGAAAATTGTGTTTTAAGTCTTCACAGTGTTTTCATTTTTGTACAGGATGATGGTTAGAGATATCAGAACCAATCTGGGAAAGGTTGGGCGTGATTTACATTTGAGCTGATTGTTGGATTCTTCTGGTCTCAAGAAAGGAGTGCAGGAGTGGGGCGGATGGAACAAATCAAGAACAAATGACGACCATATTGGGTGAAAGGTGAAGTAGAACAAAATACCCAAGCAATCAAATGACAAAGGATACATATTGTCAAAATGTATAAGACCCATGGGTTGTTTCCCTATGCACAGTTTATATTTTATGTATTCGTCTATGGGGATTCCTTTACATTGCATTGAACACAGTTGCAAAGCTGAAACGTTCAAGGCGTGACCATTTGCAGGAGTTGAGATAATGAATTCCTGAAATTAAAACAAAAATGCTGTAAAAAATAAAGATTTTGTGGATGAAACAATGTTGAGTGCAATATTATATCGCAAGGAGGAGGACCAGCTCTGTGCCCAGTACTGCATGGCCTCACAATTGCTGTGAAAGCAGTGAAACAAACCTTGGAACAAACAGAACAAAATATGACCACTGAATGTATGTAACAAGTGGGAAAGGGCTTTATTTCAACAAAGAAAACATTGGGAACAGGGGTCTATTTAAATAAATGTGGAAAGTGTGAATTATAGCAGAATTTGCAGGAATTCTTGCAGGTTGCCTGAATTGATGCTTCATGATTTCATAAGCTATTTGTATAGGATGCACCTGTTAATAGTCTGTTTTGGGCCACTCTCTCGCCCACAGAATATCATTTTTCATTACTGTTACCTTGGAAATGTTCAACACTATAAAACGCTAGATTTGTGAAAAATGAATTTGACTCAACAGTGGATCCAATTAACAATTTAGGGTATGAAAATTATAGAAACTTGATCAACTAGAAACCTAAAATTTATTAAATTGTAATTATGCCAACAAAAAAAGTTTCATAACCTTAAATGTTATGAATTGCAAAATGACAAGATCTACGTGGCCCAGTTGGAAGGGATTGTCAAGTTGGGATTCATTGGAAAGCTGTGGTATGTTGTTATTTTCAAAAAGAGCAGTTAGACTTTTCTCTATTCAAATACATTTTATCTCTTTCAAGGAAGTAAAAACAATCAAAATTATAATATAATGAAATAAGAACAAAAAATAAAATAAAAAAACATTAGGTACGGGCCAAATATTAAATATTGTTGGGTGGCATTTGGATCTCTTGGGTCTGAAAAGTTTAGTTAGGGGTCGTGGGCCTGTAAAGTGTGTTGAGTGCATTTTAGTCTGTAATGTTTGTTTGATCAGTTGAGATTGTAATAGGTTTGATTTACCATACTCAGTTAACTGTATAATTTCAGAGCAACGTCTCGCAAAATTCACCAAGGATTCAATTTGAGAAATGTTTTTTTTTCTTCAAAAATTGGCAGCAAATGCAAAATAATGCATCGTTGTCTATTTGAAAACATTTTCGTAATCACAGGACAAAAATACATGTCAAGTTTACTTCTGTGTAAATTCCTGGTCTATCAAAACATCTCTTAATCTGAGATTATGTTGAAGTCTTAAAAAGAATTAATGACAATTAACAATCAATGTAAAAGTCTTATTTGAATTAGTGCTTTTGATTTGAAATAAATCTTTAAAAGGGGTTATTAAAAACTGTTTATAAACTCATTTAGATTTTTTGCACTAAGGTAATTGTTTAAGTCCTAAGCGGGTTGTCAATAATAGTCTGCTTAGACTTAAAAGTCTAAGGAATTAGAGAGTTGATTGGCAAGAGTGTATGGATTAGCTGAGCCCTACTTTCATGCTTTACAGCTTTATTTATCTTGAAGTAAAATATCTTAACCCACTCACTGCTTGTACACATTAAATGGTAACTTCACATTCAGTGAGAAGAATTATGGTCCAAGACTCATCTGGGGTGCACACAGATATCCTCTGACCTCTATGGATCTTGGACCCCGTCAGATCAGATGTACATCCTTGCCAAGGAAATCTTGCAAGTCTTGAAGCCACAACAAACAAATATGAAGATGGCCCTAAAGTGTGATAAATCCAGATTTGCATAACTCGGAAATACAGGTTCTATACAAACACACATACCACCTTTATTGTCATGAATGCAACTGCAGGTATAAACTGCACAGGACTCCAATATCCAGTAGGGAACATTGGCAACACCAATTGATGTGGGGCTATGTAAAAATGTATTCTACTCTTCCAAAAAATAAAAAGTGAGTAATAAAATCAACTTCTTGTGGACAGCCATTTTGTTACCTTAGAAGTCACATGCAATATGGCACTTTTTTTTGTAGGCTGCCAGCCTCACTGATCTGAAAGGCCACTTCAAGAGACACAAAGACATCCAGAAAGAAAGAAGCTCCCCCAATTTTTTTTGAACAGTTTTTGTTTTTTTTTTTTTGGGGGGCGGGAACATTTGGGAAAACGCTTATTACATACACGATTGAATAAAGCCAAATAGACTTTCTTGTCAGGGTTTGTGAAAAGAAATTTCTTTTGGAAATTTTGTTAGTGCAAAATGTAGCTTTTTTCATTTGATTTTTCCGCATGTTTTTGTCTATGGCTTCTCACCCCCTACTTATGTAATGAGATGATGATTTCATATTTCTGCTAGTGCCAACAGAAAATCAATTCTAGTTTCAATAGGGCCCAAGTATACTTGTTTGTCCAATAAACCTTTGAAAACATTCTTGGGACACTGGACATTGCCTAATATGAATGCCTAAAACAGTTTCTTTGTGTGTAAACAAGTAAATCTTTTGTAACAAAACTACTGCATAGTGGGTTTTATCCCAATGGCTAAGGTTTCCCAAATATAATAGCTTATATAATGCAAGAAAATATGGCTCAGGAAGTTATAGTAAATTTCATGTAAACCCTTCAGACTGCGTCATGACCAATATTATTTATGATATCATTAAGTTAAGTTCCTGAATTACTAGTGGTATGTAAATTTAATTATTTAAAAACAGATATTTTGGCTGAAATGAATAGAAAAGGATGGAAAAGGACCAAACTGGCTTTGATTATTTAAGACTAGGGCTCTTTTAGATAGATAAGCATAATATTCTTTGGTGTGAAAACTGTTTTCGCAATTACAATGCAGGTCCCATAAAATCCGTTTTTTATTTAAAGCATAAAATATAAAGCACTGTACGAGTGCCTACAATTTCAAAAGTTATGTGTTTGCGCCACAGTTGCACTGATAGGGAACATTTCTGGGAATGGTTAAAGCTTGAATGAATTGAAGTCTCTATGTGGTTACAAAAGAGCATTTGTAAGTAAATTAATTCATATCAGGCAACCCAATAATAATTAAACGGCTGCTGGAAAACTTCTAATTCAAAACAGCGAGAAATAGTGGAATGGGACATGTCTTTGGCTCATCATTAGTTTTCCTGTGGTTCACGCCAGTCACGTAGTAAGACATCATTTCGTGAAGTGGGGGTTATTTTATAATACGGGACAGATTTGGTGTGTTTTTCGAAACCGTGACGTTTTAAAGTACAATTAAAATCCTTGCTTCTGACCACACAAACCCTTCTTTTATGACCAAATACACAATTTTGAAGCATACGGTCCACATGTATAGCAAACAATTACCACGGCCCACGACTGTGCAAAAATTTGAACTTTGGTTGACATCTTAATTGCTGTAAGGAATTTTGTATTTGCTGGAAATGGGCCTGGTGTTACTTTACCACGACAAGTCATACTACCACTTTTGTTGTAATAGTTAAACATGCTGCATTCAAATCAAGTGCACCAAGTAGCAATGAATTAGGGATTTTATGAAAAAGTGTCAAAAGTTGGTTAAAAGTTTCACTTTTGCCAGGGCCCTACTTTTGACAAAAAATCAATTTTGGGAAGGGAAAGGTCACTTTGCAAATCTGCCTCGAGAATTCTAGCTGAGGGCTTGTTGAAAATATGACCAAAGTCACTCTGGATGCCAAACTGTTTCCAGTTGGACCTCTTCACTGGTTTACGTTGTTGCATGGATTCACACAAAAGGTAACTTTTATCTTGTATACTAGTGTGTGGGCCTGATGTGTGAGCTTGCTGTTCTCCGAGGAAGATTGACCATGACTGTAGGGTTAATGTTGAACAAGGTAAGGTATGCCAACTTAGTGATGCCTTTGTAGGCGGTGATGAATTTAGGATATATGATTTTTAGAATACCAGCATTTATGGATCAGTAAAAATACCCTGGTTCAGGCAACTGATGAAATGCACCAAAATAGCATGCACTATTTTGCAGTATACACACTTTTGTAAGTTGTATCATCCGCTGAATAGGGGCTCTGCTGTTTTGATTGTTTTCAGTCTTGATGTTTTCCAGTATTGTAGATGTGGTGGAACCCATGCTGTTTGTGCTGTTCAGTAATTTATGGTACAGCTTTAGAATGGCCCTACGCACACCAAAATTCAATGCTGATTTAAATAAGATCAGCTCATTAGTGAAAGTAATTTGTGCGTTTTTGCTCCATTGTTGGAGTTGATTTAGTAGAGGGAAAAAGGAAAGGCTTAACACTGAATAGGTTACACATCTTTTTTTAAAACCTGAACTGAAGCCAGTTTTAGTTCTGCAAAGGATAAATTGAAGGAAATCATTTGTATGATTCAGGCCAATGCAATGATTTATTTTGGAGGGGGTGTGCGGACTTTGAAAAACAGTGGACCTGAAAGGGACTAACACCACTTAAAAATTGACTTTTTTGACTGTTTGAACATCTCATCAATTGTAAAAAAGATTCTCTACATATTGCATTTAGACTTTTGTATCAACAAATCTGCAAAACAAGTGGACCTTTTTTCATGACCCCTCCCCCCACATATGACCTGGCCATGCTTTATGACACCTGCTAAAATGGGTTTAATGTTCTTCTTCTTTTGTGTGTGTGCCAGCTCTGTACACAAGTAGACCCAGGCCTGTAATCACGTACAGACATAGAACAAAACTTAGTTGGCTCAAGCTGCATTAATGTTGTGCCAACACACTATAATGTATGTGACATTTATACGACTCGGCTTTCTTCATAATTGTGTTTGTAAAGTTTGAAAAGGAAACCATGAATTGTAGACTGATAGCTGTAAAATCTCACAAATGCCCAAGATTTTCCCCTTTCCTAGCTATACTGAAATTCTGAACTTCACATCTACAAAATTAACAAAATTCTCTAATTGTGCATGTTTTTGGAAAATATGCAAATTAGGCATATGTAACATTTGTTATATGACTCGCTTTCTTCATAATTGTGTTGGTAAAGTTTGAAAAGGGAAACCATGAAAATTGTAGATGATAGCTTGTAAACATCTCACAAAAATGCAAAAGAAGAAAGAAAGAAAATACAAAAATCAACAAATTTTGCACATTTCAGGTAAAGATGTTCATTAGGGTAATAAAGAAACATTATTGAATCACATAAGTATGTGTGTTATGGCTTTCCGGAAAAATCTGAAATTTTCAGATGATTGCATGTAATATTTTAACAAATTTGTGATTAAAAAAATAAAACTTTGCTCATTTTGGATAAAAATATGCTAATTAGGGTAATATAAGGATATCAAATGGGATGTTGCTGCAAAATTCTGTCTGTTAATGTATCAAAAGAAAATCCTGCAAGTTGCAGAATGATACTGTGTAAATTTATATCAAAATACGGCTATTCCTTTTCATTGAAAAAACACAAAAACTAAAATTTTTTCCTCACAAAAAATCATTCAAATAGTTGGTTAAATCGAGAGTCAAATGCATGAAAGGTAAAATGTAATCTATGATACATGTATATCAGGAACATAACCTGAAAAAAAAATGAAGTGTGACGTGTATCGTTTAGATTTTGTACATATTTTGTGTGTTGAAAGAGCATACTAAACTGTGCCGTGCCCAAATAAGACAATAAAAAAACTTAACCTTTACCTTGTTCTCCAAATGACTTGTAGTGTACGTGTACAAAAATTGGATACTTTGCAACAGACTGTCCGATTTAAAAAATTCGATGTAGCCTTTCAATTCCTATTAGGTCGATATCAGGGCTCTCTATTCCCTGAGCAAATCCATAAACTCCGTTATGTATGCTTAAATTGGGTCAAATCCAAAAATAACAGCAGAGCAAAATGAAAAAGATCCGCCATATCTATGAACTGTGATATTGTTCGCGACCTAGACTCATAATTGAGATTAATGAAGCTTTAAAACGCGCACATATGTTCGTACGCCCGTCCCGTCCCCTAGAAACATGCTAAGACCCTGATGGCGCTTCTGGTGTTAGCGTTCTCGGCGTGTTTGTAAACTCGTCGAATTCTAACTCGGGTTGCGGCGCTGTAAACTCGAGGTGTATAGCTGGAAACTCGAGACGTAAGCTGTCAACTCGAGGCCGCAGCTTGTCAACTCGAGGTTATGTAGTAGAGCTGTCAACTCGAGCGTTTTGTTAGCGCTGAAACCGCAGTATAGGCTGCAAACTCGCAGTATAGCGCTGCAAAACTCGCGTCTTTATAGCGGCTGCCAATTTCGCAGTATAAGCGTGGCAAACTCGCAGTGTAGCGATCCAAACTCGAGGGGTTTCGATCCAGTAAGAGAGCAACAGGGTTGCGGCGATGAACTCGGGTGGCGGCGATGTAAACTCAAGAGTAGGGAGTAAACTCGAGGGTAGGGATGTAAACAGGAGGTGTAGCGAGGCAACTGGATAGATAGCGCGGGGTAACTCGGAGTGGCGCGGTGTTACTCGCGGGGGATTTGTCGGCGTGGCGTGCCATACACCGAATCGGAACAAAGCACCTTTGACGAAAACGTGTTCCAATTGCTGCATTAACCGTGTATCTGTTAATCTTCACCGTGACAGAAGAAACTACAAACAGGTATCGGGCGGTAGACTGTGGCTCCTAGGCGGAGAAAACCAACCGTGCTCTTTCTCTCTTACGTGTAATGACTGGTGTCATCAGTATTTGCTTATCCTTTTCGTCTGCCGTTCAAGAGACGGATCTTTAATTATATCCAAAGCGAGTTGTGTTTATTAACACTCACTTTGCACTGGAATTTCCAAGTCAACCGTGATGCTAACTCTGTGCCGGTGGGAGATGAATACTGGGCCCAGACCCAAAGTCTCGAGTTCACTTGAGTATCAAAATTTTAAATACTTTCGCAAATGTAATTAAGACATTATTATTGATTTGAAACTACAGCAAAAAACATCTGACGAAGCTTTACAACCGCGAGACAGGCATTTTAGCGACATGTTAACACTTAAAGTTTTAAGGCACTATCAGTGTTTGTTAAATCCGCAAATCGACAAAAATCATCAAAAATCAGATTTTTGCACGCGGTTTATAACAAGTACGGTATCCTAACATCACTACAAGTGAAGACAAAAAAGCAAACCCATAGTACACAATAAGACAAAATTGGATTTTAGTCATTGCTCTCCTTACGGAACTACTACAACACGTAATGATTTAATTCTTTAGACTTATTCCTCGCACTTAAAGCTAAATCTTACCAAATTTCAAAATAAAGTTGACTCTTTCGGTTCAAAGCACTGATAGTGTCCTTAACTGCCCAAGAAGGGGGGTCCATAGTACCCTACATTTGATTTTTGTTGCGATTTCCGTACGCAATTATTTTTTCTTTTTCAAGGAGTTTTTGCTATTTATGAATACGCTTCTTTTATTGTGAAAAGTATGAATACTTATAAATCCGCCCACGACTCATTAGAATAATTAGGGTGTTGTCCCTAGGACCCCCCCCCACCCGGGATCGGATTATAACGGAGTGAAAAATCGAGATATTTTACTAATTAAAAAAAAAAACAAGTAAACTAAATCTGAGATTTATTGTAAGTGGGAAAGACAAAGGTGAATTTGACATTTCAAGAAAAATTCAATTATGTTTATTTGGCTATGTTGTGCTATAATGCTATAAAATATTGAATTAGTTAGTCAAGCGTGAGGGTTTCAATTTTTATATCGGAGGTGCTGAGGATGAAAATATGCGAACAACTTTTTCAGAGAGGAGCAATTTCAATTCGGATTTTAATTGTTATTACGGTTTGTGTTTCTTACGTGATCCCAATTATAATTGGTAACCGGTTCACCGGGGGGTGATTACCACCCCCTAGTGAATTCGTTATAAAGCATCGATGCTTATGATTTTGCTAGTCCTCTTTTTTCTATGATACCATAATACAAGAAACAACATGCCTAGTGTGTGTGGCGTCAAATGATGGGATAAAGTCAGTGTCTATCGGCAAAATTGGATTTTTCTACAGCAATAGGCGAAAATCCCATCACCAAAAAAGGTTGGGAATATCGGATGTCACGCGGTTTTCAACTCTAATATGGCAATGCTAGTGTACATAACAATAGTTTTAGAGTCATACGACAGCGCCGGCCCATATATGGCAAACAAATACGTATCTCAAAAATAGGCCTGTTTGAATATTTACCTTTAAATTTGCCCGTTTGCATTTTTTATGACATTAAACTAGCTGAATTGAATACATTAAATATTTATTAATACATTTCTGTATTATCAATTAAAATTTTGAGGGTTAATGATTAAACCATTTCAGAATTACAACTATCCAATTGTCAAGTTACGAGTTTGCCATATAAATTTAGGAAAAGCAGTTGTGGCAAAAATACCAGGCTAAATTTTAAAGGCTGAACACAAAATATACTTTAAAAAAAGAAATATAATTCTTGATATGGTTATTTACAACATTTTAGATGATACTAGACTTTTTTTGTTTGATTCTGAGCATCTGTAGTCACATTAATTTGAATGCAAAAGACGGCACTCTGTATTTTTTAGGTGCAAAAACTAGGACTCTTCGAGTTACGTATAGTTTTGCCATGAAATTAAAGGCGATTTTGAGAGAAAATGACACGTAACTAAGAGATACGCAATTTTGCCGAAAAAAATACCTTCATAATGGTAAAAAACGCAGTCGAGTTAGGATTGTGCTATCTTAGGAAAGGAAGCATTATGGCATGAGCTTTTTGAAATGAAAGCAGCGCCCCAAAATTGCCCAGAAATAACTTTATCTCAAAACAAGTCTAAATTCGAGTTACGTAGTTATGCCAGAAGAAAAGGCCGAGGGCTCGAAAGACCTTCTCAAGTAACTTTTCGCCTAAAAATTCGTTTTTTCGTGACACCGGAAACATCTAATAGCAATTACCGTAATCAGTTCCGCACAACAAACGTTCCTTTACAGGATGAGTCAAAAAGATTTACACTCGGTTTAGTTTGGTTAAATTTTTCTTAGCAGTGGTGGAAAATCTACTTAAGATATTGACTATCACATACAAAACAGATTATTGCCCTATAGAGGAAATTTGAATTTGATTTTGAACTTGCATGAGAAGTTATGCGAAGTAAGAGTAGGTACCCATTTTTCACTATGTCCACAGAATCACTGTTGCATGTGGTAGAATATGGCCAAAGACCAAAAGAAACTTTGAATGAGTCTACACAAGTACATTATGACATCTTTGCTTGCTTTTGATACCTCTGTGTTAACCTTCAATTATCAAAAATGTCCACACTATTTCATTATCTGAAATCAATAAAAAATTATTGAATCCTTACACCCTAACTTTGAAGCATTATTTCAATGAATGCTTCGAAGTGTACATATCGTTTCGCGGAACAACGTTTGAGTGCAAATATGTAGGCATTCCTATGAAATTACAACCGGTTGACCACATTTTCACCGACGTTTTCGTAATTCTGATGGAGGGGCTACTTGGGGAATTAATATTTGACATAACACACATGCATGTCTATCTGTCGTTCCATCTGAAGCTCCATCCTTTACCACTCCCTCTCTTTTCTTTCTCCCCTGTTTGCTTGTCCTTTTCCCACTTCCGCTTACCGGTTTAGCTTAAATTAAGCTTATTTCCTTGTCAGACACATGGGGGAGGGAAACAACGTGCCCCCTTCCCTGACTAATAATTTTAAGAAATATTCAACAACAGGTGTGTGTGCAGATTTGGTTTATGGTTACTTAGAAAAAGCAAAGTTATTTAAGAATTTAGATGGCAGTAACTCAATGGGATTGCTTATGTGGACGTGAAGAATTGAACAACCGTGGTCAATATGGTTTTGCGGTTTTCAGTTAATTTACAATATCTACATTATACGAAAAGGTAACTTTTTTTACCATGACCAGTGAAGAGCTATTGTTTCATGTATAAAAATCAATTTATAGGCTTGTAGTATTTTAACATTTTTCGGAAATCGAGGTTGTAAATCTTTTTGACCACCCTGTAATTATCTAACGTATAGTTATAAGACCAAAAAAACGAACGCAGCAGTATAAATACCCCTATAGGTTTACAAACCATGTGTCTTTGACGAAAAAAATATAACATCATATCAATAGTTCGTTTTCTTCCCAAATTTTGATACCCTTCTTGCCCATTGCGATCAAGATTGCCAAAACATCCCATTATAAGAAAATTTCTCACTTTTTAAAAGTGCAGTAGTAAAAGCTATAGCCATATTAGCTCATATTGATTGCCATTCAGGGGAAAGATGAAAGAATCGCCATTCTTCCCGTGAAGTGGTTGTCCACAATAATGCATGGTTGTGTATTGTCAATAAGTCTAGGTGCAACTTTGGAAAATGTGAACATTTTCGTAAAATGGACATGTGTTGGCGATATTGCTACAATGGAGCAAGAAAGGTGTCAAAATTTGCAGAAAAAAAAGACATTGATATGATTTTATGTTTTTTTTTTTTTTTTTCTTAGACCATGGTTTGTAACGTATGGGGGTATTTAGACATTCTGCGTTACTTTTTTGGGGGGGGGGTCTTTTTTATATGAAATCAAGAGAAAAGAAATGATTCCCGATTGACTATGTGTAAAATGTATTTTCAATATTTCTTCATCCTCTTCACAAATACTTGAAAACCAGCGAGAAAGCTAGTATCCAACTGTATTGCGCATTTAGATCGTATGATTGAGCGCGACCGGAATTTTGAGTGTAGGCATACCTAACGTCCGCCAAGCGGGATGATTTAAACAACGCGATGTTGTAATATGAGATATTTATATGATTTACGTCACCGCCTGGTATCAGCTCTGGGCTTACAATTTCCACTCGACTTTCCTAAAACTTTCGCCATCTGATCCCTACCTCTAAAGATAAATTTCTAGTAATAAAATTTAGGAATATATCCAGCATTTTTTTACTTATTGGTAACTGTTTGTTGGTATATGTGGGAAATAACTCGATAACAAACTATCAGAATGGGACGGTTAACGATGTGCTCTTTTGGGGGACTTTCTTCTTCTCTGACCCTTCTTTCTTTTCCAATTGACTAGTTTTCTTTATAGGCCTAAAAGGAAATTAAAATATACTTTAAATGCGGTTATGTGCGACCCTTTAGCACCTATGACTGTATATTACCTTACCGCATAGCGCCACCCTTTTCTCTGATAAATATACTGTTACGGCGCCACCTTCATAGCAATTCGCGATAGGACCTCAAAAGTTGTTTCTCAGCCGTGTGTACTCGTGGTGTAGTGTAGTGGTTATCATTGCTTGCCGCCGTACGCGTAGCGAACGGGTTACGATTCCGGCGAGGCTCTTTTGAGGCTCTTTTTTCTCTATCCTTCTTTCTTGCTATTGACTGTGCTTCTTTATAGGGCCTCTAAAAGCCATTTAAAATATACTTAAAGAGGTTCGTGGTACCCTTTAGCAGCTAATGACTCTCTCTCTCTCTCTCTTATATATATATATATATATATCATTATATATAGATATATATATATAATATATATATATATTATAGATATCTATTATATATATATGTATATATCATTATATATGGTGAAGAAATTGGTGGGCATTCTGTACAAAGACTATCCTCATCAAGAAAAACAGTATATATACGAAGAAATGTGACCGAGGAAAAGTAGCAAGTCAATCACATAATAAATTTATATATTACCTAGATCAGCTTCGAGCCACAAAAGCCTTCTTCAGGATGCGCAATGAGCATGACCTACAAAACAAAGTGGGAAAACACAACAGGAATAAAAAAAATAAATAAGATATATAATAATTATATATATATATCATATATATAATCTATATATTATATCTATAGATATATATATAATATATAATATAAGATATGACGCGTGTCGGGAACGCACTATTGGAGAACTAAGTATGTAAAATTTCAAAACCCAAATTAATCTGTATATGTCTTGATCTGTTGCAGAGATAAGGTCGATGGGTCAGGAAAAAGTCCATGATAGTTCAAAGCGAAAATATTTCTAACAGATGTCACCTTAAAGCATCAGAGTTAATCAACAAAAAATAATAGGTAGAATAACAGATAGTATTCGATCCAAATTCCTAGCAATCTGCGTTGTGGTTCGAGACGGCCAAGCGCACGTTTTTTTTTCAACACGTGCATGCGTTGGCATCTCAGGGATACGGATTAATAAATATTCATCCTGTCTTAACTACTTCAAATTTCAGAAAAAAGTAATATGAGTAGTGTGACAGACTCCTGAATTTATTTATATTATGGTTAATTAATTATTAAAATCATGTAAATTAATCATATGAATTAGAGTGTGGAGAACGGTCACGCGCCACATGTGGGTTTTTTTTCAAACTTTGCATGGGCTGGCCACCTCCCGGGAAAAGATTAAAATATTGAGTTGTATTAATTTTAAAATCATGTTTAAATTTAATCATATAATTATGAGTGTGGAGAACTGGAAAATCTTAATATAAACTAGTGTTCTGCAATAGCATGAATTATTTGAGTTGCCCAGGTTCTAACGGGAATAGGCGTGTGGGAAACGTCAGGAGTAAGAACATGTTAGAAGTGTTCGCAGTGCTTTGTTTACCTAGATGAACGCAAGATATACAGTCTGGTATGAGTAAAAATCGTATAATTCTATGTCAAAAAACATCAGCTGCAGGATGTGGATTTCATCCGAAGTGTTCAGCGAACGAAAGAAGGATTTGCGAAATTTCAAACTGTTGTTCGGCATGATGGTGTGCTCATGTAAATGCTTAAGGACCAAAGTTCATTTTTTCTTGCCAATTGACAAGATATTTTACCGAGTGTAGACCTCTCAACAAAAAGTTGGGACTTGTAATTTATAAAGCGTATATTAGTTCATTTAATTCGTAAAGTCACCAAATCGTCATACTGCACAAAAGGTGGTGCCTTTGTAAAAACCAATTGTTAAACATTAATACCATCAGAATTTCCTCAGTGACGACGGCAAAAATGTTCACCTTTAACGTACTGAGACCTGTGGACTATTTTTAAACCAAGCTGCAGTTATACTTCAGTATTTCTCCAAGTCTACGATTATAATTTATCGGCCCCGTCTAGAAAAAAAATAACAAAATAATGATACTTTATTAATTTGTAGACCCATCCCACCAAATGGGTTGCTGTGATCATAATGCAGTTTAATTTGCTATAAAATAAGTTTTATAGAGCGAAGCTGAGTATAAACATTTTTCTCAGGGAGTTTGTTTGATCCTGGATGGGTTGTCATAACAACTCCATGGTTCATTACTCGGCATTTAATTTTGGTTGTGCTATGTCTGCATGTCCCTCCATTTGGTTCTATTGATTCGCGTTGCTTTCTAACCGCGTCAATCGATTTTTGGTGTAGGGTCTAGTAGGCTTTTTCACGGTTTCGTGTACCTCATCCAATCAACTTTCGCTTTGTGTTGTGGTACTTCTCCCCCCCCTGTTATCGCGCTGTTGGCATTACATTTTTTGATACCAACCGAGTATGCCTGTGGCCAAAACTAATGTTGTTTGGCGTCTTGTATCAAGTAATATTTTAGCACGCGTTGTTGCGCTCCATAGAGTCTTTTTGCTCCTATAGAGTCCACAGCGTATTTCGTCACGGTGAGTGACTTGTCGTTCAACGCGTACAAGCATCAAGGACATGTGTGTATACGAGACTATCGGAGACGCATGTCCTTGTGGACTTGATAAGTTTTGTCTGTGGAAATGTTGTATATAGGCCCCATACGCAAATTTTTAAAAAGGAAATGCGGACTGCAGGAATCAGTTTTGTCAGTTGCGTTCTTTTCTAAAAACAATCGAAAATGAATTACCGGTCTCTCCTGTTTATTATTTCGTTAACTAAAAACAATACAAATTACGCAAAACTTGTGGACAAAACTGAATATTATATGGGCTTCACTGTAAAAAAACAAAATTTAAGGAAATCCAGGAAGCAATTCTGCAAACATAAAAAAAATAAAAAAAATAAAAAAAATAAAAAAAATCAAACAATTTAAAAAAACATTAATGGTGAGTAAATCAGAGATTGTGAATGTGTGGAGAATAAAAAGTACTGACGAACACCGACTTGTAGTAGGTTATCACAATTTTTACAGTGCATATACTGTAAAAATTGTGCACGTTGGTGTAAAATGTATACATCAAAATGTAAAACTATAAAGTAAATGTGAATGAAAACCTGTTAAAAGCTATATTTTTACAGGGTTGTTTGGGCAGAATTGCTGGCAGGATTGTACTGTAAAAATTTACAGTATTTCCATGTCAATTTGAGACGTATATAATGAATTCATAATGTGGTTACTCATAAATGTCAAAATAAAGGCTTCATTGGTAGATTTGTCATTACGGCATGCATGGGAAAATTGGAAAAATTTGCAGTATTTTCTGTATTTCCAATTGCAGTCAAGTACTGCAATTTTTTACAGGATTATCCTGGTAAATTGCATTGTAATTTTTACAATGTTGCAGGGTATTCTGCTAATGTAATGTTTGCTTGTTAGTTTGTGTGATGCAATAGTTTCAACACTCCAGAACTACTAAAGGTGCATTTGGTGATTCAACAAGAATAGATCGAATTTGTTGTGAGTAGGCACACATATCTATACTTGACCAGATGATGTTTGGTATACTTCATTGGTTACTTGCTCTTAGTTCGATGATTGTAAAATTGTAACATTTTTAGTAAGGGGGGGGCTGTTGTCATGAAATACCTTAAATGATACAAAGATTAAAACTTTTTAATTTTACTTAAAAGCACTGTCAGTGATTTAAACGCGCTCCTTTTTAAAACAAAACAAAAATCGGCTTACCGTGTATTTTCAACACCCGTAAAATACAAGATTGCCGAAAATAGCAAGGTTTTAGTTAAATATGGGTAATATAGAATCTTCTAGAGTAGATTCAGCATAAAATTAGTTGTTCAAAATTGATGATGATAAGCACAGGGCTCATTTGCGTATTCATCTTGCCCCATTTTTGCATGTTTGAAAACAATGATCTGCCCATAATGTACAGTTCAAATAATCAAATAATAATTTTATAGATGATGTGGTGTGTTTCTTATACGACCCTTCACAATGCAATAATTTTAGTGCAAAAAATTCTTCGGGAAAGTGCCTTCCTTAGAACACCCCGGGACCAAATACCTTGGTCACTACAGTGCTAAAAGTAAAACAAGTTTTTCATTTATTGGAAGATTGAACAAATGTTAATTATGAAAAAAAAACTAGCGAATATCAGGATTTTCATGCGGTATTTCAGATCTAATGATGGCAATTTTAACATAAACATAAAGTTTAAAACTATACTGTGCATAATATTTTGAAAAATGCCCATAAAAAATATCTTGGGTGGCAACCACCCGGCCAACCAACAAAACCCACAACCACCCTTACCCTTCGACTTTGTGACGGCATATACCCTAACCCCGTGGAGGTATATGCTAAAATTAAAACCAGAAAGGAGTGAGAGAATGATTACCTAAAGCTTTTTACGAAAGCTGTCGGCATTTAAGTCCATCGAGTCAATGTTCACTGTGGGGCATTTCGTTATCCACAGCATTGTCCCCCCGACTTACTCCCCAAATTGAGATTTTTTATATCATCTGAATCGTTAGCCTAGTAATGCGTGTGTACCCATCGTACTTGCAAATTCGATATTTTAAATTTATATCTGAAGGAAATTCGTATGTATCTTCCGTACATGTAGCATTAGCATTTGCTCATGCATCATATGAAACCACTTATTGCTATCAACTGAAATTTTGGGAATAACTTTTCTCAACATAATTATAGCAAACATAAAACAGAAGAACTAGAATCTTTTGTAAATCACATCATGCCCTGAATTTGAATGCTTAGCTCGCATACCCCACCCGTGCCCCTAACCAATTTATTCCTCATTTCACTGTCACGTAATGCTCTGAAATGATTAATGCTTACTCGCATAAACACTCAGTTGCCCTTAACTAATTGGCGCCTAACTACTTGCCAAGTCACTAATGCCCTGAAATGATTACGTTTACATGCAAAACACACACATTGCCATTAACTAATTGAATGCCTTACCTCACATATCACATATGCTCTGAAATGAGTTGATGCTTCGCTCGCTAAACCACTTGCCCACTTAACTACTAATTGCTATGCTATAGACTTCACATTGTCACATTTGCCCTGAAAATGATGCTTAACATGCCTTAGCCGCATAAAACCCCTGGTGCCCTTAACGTCCACTGAGGTCTACCTACACCTTTCCTGACAGTATCTCTGATTGCTCATTACCATGTATGAATAGCCAATCAAATAGACTGTCTATATATCTGTACAAACCTTGTTAGCTTTTCTTACCATGTCCTGATTGGGCTTAATACATCCTATTAACCCTCAAATTAACCAATGAGATCGGCCAGTAGACCTCAGGGGGTAACAATTGAGCCTTACTTCTTCGCATAGTCACATAATGCCCCGAAATGCTTATGCTAGCTCGCATTAACGCTCAGTGCCCTTAACTAATTCGCGCCTTACGTCACATAGTCACATAATGCCCTGAAGTGATTGATGCTTGGCTCGCATAAACGCCCAGTGCCCTTTACTATTCGATGCCTTACTTCACATAAGTCACATACTGCCCTGAAGGGATATGATTGATGCTTAGCTCGCATAAATGCTCAGTGCCCTTAACTAATTGATGCCCTTTCTTCACCTAGTCCATAATGCCCTGAAAAGTGTGAATGCTTAGCTCGCATAAATGCTCAGTGCCCTTAACTCATTTGATGCCTTACTTCACATAGTCCATCATGCCATTCCCTGAAGTGATTGATGCTTAGCTTCGCATAAAACACTCATGTCCTTAACTACATTGATACTCGTTACTCCGTCACGTCTAGTCACCTAATGCCCTGAAGTGATTGAGTCTAGCTCGCATAAACTCTCAGTGCCCTTAACTAATTTATGCCTTACTTCAATAGTCAACATAGGCCCTGAGTGATTGATACTAGCTCGCATAAACACTCATTGCCCTTAACTAATTGATGCATCACTTCACATAGTCACTAAGCCCCCCTGAATTGATTGATACTAGCTCGCATAAACACTCATTGCCCTTAACTAATTGATGCCTTACTTCCACATATTCACATAATGCCCTGAAGTGATGGATGCTAGCTCGCATAAATACCCATTGCCCTTAACTAAATTGATTCCTTACTTCAAACATAGTCCATAATGCCCTGAGTGATTGATGCTATCTCGCATAAACACTTATTGCCCGTAAAACTAATTTTGATTCCTTAACTTCACATAGTTCACATAATGCCCTGAAAATGATGATGCGTATCTCGCATAAACAACTTTTGCCACTTAACTATTGAATGGTCCTTACTTCGCATAGTCACCTAATGCCCTGAAATGATTGATGCTTATTTCGCATTAACACTTATTGCCCTTACCTAATTGATGCCTTACTTCGCATCATCACACAATGCCCTGAATGATGATGCTGAGCTCGCCATAAACACTCAGTGTCCTTAACTATTTGATATCTTACTTCACATAGTCACATATATGCCCTGAGTGATGATGCTTCGCTCCATACAACGCTCAGTGGCCCTTAACTATTGATGCCTTACTTCCACATAGTCACATAAGGCCCGAGTGAGTGATACTAGTCGCATAAACACTCATTTCCCTTAACTAATTGATGCCTCACTTCACATAGTCACATAAAGTTCTGAAGTGATTGATGCTAGGTCGCATAACACTCATTGCCCTTAACTAATTGATGCCTTACTTCACGTGTCACATAATCCCTAAGTGATTGAATGCTATCTCGCATAAACACTTATTTCCCTAACTAATTGATTCCTTACTCACATAGTTCACATAATGGCCGAAATGATTTCCTTTTTGATGCTTAGCGCCAGAAACACTTATTTTGCCCTTTACTATTTGATGCCTTACTTCTCATAGGAGTCACATATGCCTCACATAATGCCCTGAAATGATTGATGCTTAGTTCGCATAAAACCCTTATTGCCCTTAACTAATTGATTCCCCTTACTTCGCATAATCACACAATGCCCGGAATGATTGATGCTTACTTCCTCGCATAAAACCACTTATTGCCCTTAACTAATGATGACTTACTGACTTCGCATACACATAATGCTCGAATGGATTGAGCTAGCTCGCATAAAACACTCCTTGCCCTTAACTATTGGCTCCTTACTACTTTTCCATAGCACTAATCCCGAAATGAGTGATGCTAGCTCGCATACACACTTTTTGCCCTTTACTAATTGATGCCTTACTTCTCATAGTCACATAATGCCCTGAAAAGATTGATGATTTAGCTCACATTACACACACTCAGTGGCCCTGGCGCCTAATTCACATAGTCACATAATGCCCTGGAATATGAATGATGCTTAGCTCGCATAAACACTTATCGCCCTTAACTAATTGATATGCCTTACTTCACCATAGCCACATAATGCCCTGAAATGATTTATGCTTGCTCGCTTTAACACCCATGCCTTTAACTATTTGGGGCCTTATTTCACATAAGTCACATCTGCCCTGAATGATGATGCCTAGCTTGCTGTAGCACCTGTCAGTACTCCTTACTGCTTTGATGACTGTTTCACATATTCCCATATTGCCCTGAAATGATTGATGCTTTGCTCGCATAACACCTGGTGCCCTTAATTTATCGATGCCTTACTTCACATAGTTACTTAATGCTCTGAAATGAATTGATGCTGATACTTTATTTCCACATATGCACATAATTTCCGAATGATTGATGCTTAGTCGTTTGAAACAACCCATTTTCAGTTTACTAATTGGTGCCTCACTTCATATAGTCACATAATGCCCTGAATGATGCCTATGCTTGCTTTAACACTCAGTGCCCTAACTACTTGGTTTCTTACTTCACTAGATCCCACTAATGAATGCCCTGAATGATGCTTGCTCACAAAATACCCAGTGCCCTCATCTGATTGATGTCTTACTTACTGTATGCATGTCTAAATGATTGATGCCTTACCTCGCCTAAACCACCCAGTACCTAATTAATCGATGATTTACCCAATAGAGTCAAAATAATTGAAAATATTAAAAAAACCAAAAATTTAATTTTCAATCACATAGTCACATAAATTGTTCAAAAACGATCTCTGCTTGGCCCAATATAGTCCACCCAGTGCCTCCAATTAACCTCTTTTCGCACCATGTTTCGTCCCTTATTTTTTCCGAACGCCCCCCTATATTTTTCTTTTTTTTTTGTAATATAATAATACATATTTAATGGAAAAGGTTGCTTTCAGATGTCTATGCACCACGGGAGTGTAAAAGACTGTATGCACCGGTGTCCCAAAAGATTACCCAATGAGGCTGTGAATTTCAAACCCAAGTAAAAGGATTTTTTATTATTTGATTATGAGCTATTATATTATAAAGTCTCTTCTTGTACTCCAGGTGGGAACATGTTGATAATCTTGGACACTTGCCAAAGATGCAACATTGTAAATAAATGTTGTTCATTATTCCATTTCTATTGTTATGCAAGTGTGTTAGTCTTTTAAGTTAATGAACAACCCTTAAACTGACATATTATTTTGAGGGATAAATGGTATCAGAAATACACCAGATTCATATTCCCCCAATCACATAAGTTGACGACACCTTTCATGCGAATGCTTCAACAAGGTAGACCAAAATCTCAAATAAAATCTACTCTCAGAACCCTATATAATAGGCCTACTGTTATTTCATGCATACTCTTATTTATTTTTCATAATTCAGCTACTGGCATTCGTACTCTTGTAAAAAGCAAAAATAAGAGATAGGAAACTAAAATTGACAGTGACCTAGAGGAAAATATGTTTTTCCTGTCTGAAAAGCTGTTAATTTAAGTGCACATATTGGGGTACTGCTATTCTAACACTACGTATGTATAAATCTTTACTGCAAATGAACCGAACAGAGTATTTATCATCCTCAACACCGACGATATCATCAATTGTACGGTCTAAAACCATGTAACGAGACTTGTCCTCTTTCCAAAGGATGCCTGACATGGTTCCCAAAATAGATTCGTTTTGTTGTGCGATAATTACGTGTATTACATGAATATTATTGTATATGTACATGTAGGTCTGTGTCTAATTGAAACATCACTCGCACCCCTCTCGCACTCTTTCCTCTCTCACTCTCCCCCTTCTTTCCCTCTTCTATCCTCTTTCTTTCACTCTCTCAGCTCCGCCCCTCTCTCTATGGCGACAAATGATAGGGGCCTCTGAAAAGTGAGGAGGGATGGCGGTTTTTAATTTTTTTTTTTATTACTAAATTAATGATACTGCATATGGTTGTCTTCACAATTGATATACCTACCAACTTTCAGCTTCAGCCGCATCAGAAACAAAAATGGTGAGGCTTTTTTTTTTTTTTTTTAAGCTTATTAGAAATAGATTACCCTTCTCTAAACTCTCACATGAAAGTGATTGTTGGTTGATTAACATGATTAATACGCAATTTCGAGAATTGAACATATCAATTTAGAAAATTGAAAATAACAAAGTTTTACCTTATCCCAAGAAATGAGGATTCAGGACTACGAAATCTGATATTTGGTTTATGTCAAAGTGTCAAATATGCATGCATAAAATTAACCATTTCTTAAAAGTTACAGGAGGATAATTTCTCTCACTTGCACTTGATCGGTTGTAACCACCTACCGAGAAGTTTCGAAGGTTTATTGGACAAACAAGTGCAAAATAACCGCAAAGTTTGTTTTTTGAACTTCCTGCTACTACCCTAATCGTCCCTATAGAGAACCATGCCTTTCGTTTCTAATCGTGCACGACAAACCAAAGTCTAAAGCAGCTTATTAATAAAGACACCGGCGTGTCGGCTTATTCACTTTCAGTGGATCTAAATAGCTATTGGTAAGCATTCCACATATGCAAAAAACGGGTTCGAAAAATGGGGGCGTTCTTCTGTTTAAATGTCCTCATATCTCTTTAATAATTGGATCCATATGAAGGTAAGAAATCAATAATAACAATAATAAACTTTTGCTATTCAGTTCAGGCCTGTCGCAAATCAGTCCAATTGTTAGGCCTAAGTAATATACGTTGAAAGTATGCACGCTTCTGAATGCAGTGATACATAAGGGAATTTTTAAGTTTACAATTTTGACAGTAATGCAATTCTCTTCTTCTCTGTAGACATTTGGTAATACAACTTGTGGTGTCTCATCGAGAAGCAAAAACAACACTTTTTACACATTCATTTTTTTTTAATTGGGTTGTTTTTTTTAAAAGTTAAAAGGAAAATTAAAGTAAAGTGAAAAAACTAAAATCTGGCCATTTAGTATTGCTAAATACAATAGTCTGAATCTACATAAGATTATCATGTGCAGCATTCACTTCAGTCATGCTCGTGACTGTCACACACTCAATGTTCAGACTTAGCAACAGTCTCTAACACACCGCATTAAGGCGAAGATTCGCGGGGGCCTGTGCGACCCTATAGGAGTAAAAGACCCTATATGCGCGTCACACTCGGTACCTTTGAATTAAACCAACGTTTCGCTTTCTCAGTGTACCTGCGAAGGATACTGGGGGGGGGGGGGGGGGGGGGGGGGGGTCCACTTGATTTACGTTACTTTCGTACCAACGTTTGTGATGAAAGTTATGCGAACTGGAGCGAAGGAGTTTTTTGTTTATTGATAGGTTCTCAGACTAGTTGGCCGAATGCCGATTTCTACTCATGTTTTTTCTTCGGAGATGTTGGATGGACACAGGATGAAAGCTCAAATTAATTTAGTTTGTGGCTATGCTGCTTGTTTGGTGATGTTCGTTTTGAATTTTTGTTTTAATGAGTATTTTTTCTTCGCCGTCATAATTTCTAAAACAAATGGCACAAGTGTGTTTGGTGTATTGCGTATTGGGTTACCGTTGCAGCGTTTTCGTCACAACGCCTCGGTTTTAATCCCCTCGTGTAGCCGGAATTTTGTTTTAGAATTGCTGACGAAGAATAGAGTGAAGTCAATAGTTTCTCTCGTGCTTGCGTTGCTAATTTTAGTCCTGTGAAAGATCATGTAGATAATGTCGGGGCGATTCTAGAGTGTGTGAAGGCCGCTATTGGTTAAAATGGAAATTTTGTTTCTGGCGTGTACACCATCATTTTTGTTTATAAGAGTAAGGTTGTGTTTTCTTTTCGTTCATTGTTGATTGATACGCGGTTACGTTAATGAGGTAAGTGTGGTGTGGTGAGTTGTGGAACTCGATCGCAAGTTTGTGGTGTGTCTTGCGTAGGGGGTGGCTGATATAACAGGATTTTGTTCGTTGAGAGGTGTTCTGCTTGATTGAGTGTGTGCAATTTTTGGTCAGTGGTATGGTTGTTTTTAGAGTTAGGGGGAGCTATAGATACATGTAATGCTGATCTGGTTTTATTGGCAGTGTGGTGCACATGTACGTAAGTGGCGGTGTTACTTGATTCATAGAATTTTATGTTAAGCAGATTCCGTGTTGCATGATCCAATTTGGTGTGTGAATGTTTATCCGTGGTGAACTGTGCTTATGTAGGCTAGATCGTTCAGTTTAATATTGTGTGAATGTGGGGTTGCGATTGTGAGTGGTTTTTTATTCGGTATATTCGTGGAGTTAGTGTGGTTCTAATGAATGATGTATAATTTGAAATCTGTGTGATAAGTCAGGTTATGAAGTGTAAGGTTTCATATGCATGGGTATGATGCGTGTCTGCCGTAGAATATATTTTTTTTTTTTTTTTCTTGTTTTCTTGGAAGTGCCATTCATTCAGTTAATTTATTGTTTGCGTTCCTGTGAGTTGCGTTTTAGGCTGAGTGTGTTGTGCGTTTGCGATGTCAATATGTGGTAGTTGTGGGTGCTCTGTAAGTGTTGTGTATATGTGCAGGGTATAACCCTTGAAAGCGTTTTGTCGATTATTACTACTGTAATCTTAAATATTACGTAATGTGCATATGTGCGGAAGCCTACCTGTTCTTTGTTAGGCTTGGTGTTCAAGTGGAGCTCGATCGTGTGTGGTAGATCTATAGTTTATTTTGAATGTTCGTTACCAGGTTTGTTAATTATCCGCCATCATAAGATGTGTTTGTGTGCAAAGTATGGTTTTGTGTTGTGTCGCATTCTATCTTCAAGGGAAGGAATGCAAAAAATTGAAAGTTACGTGTGCCATGTGCCCGTCAATCCAATGTTTATGTTATGTATGTTGCACAAGAGTTTACAGGTTTGCAAAATCTTTGTTAATTAGGCTAAATCGCTGTAAGTGCTGCACGGTTGTTTTCTATTAGGGTAATTCTATGTTATTTTATCTGCGGGTGTGGTGGTTGTGAGTGACTGAGTTATTATTCGGGGGCGTGGTATAAAAATAGCTTGTTTTATTTCATTTCTGCTATAAAATAAGGTATTTTCGCGTGGTTAACAATGTGTAATCTCAGTACTAGAAAGGACAAGTATAGTCAGGTTTGAGATGATATAGTCTTGATGATAATGTCTT
>JAMKCH010030233.1:0-23837 GCA_023653785.1 Ophioderma brevispina
ATTACCACCTTGAATTACACCCCTGAACTGACCCCTTTCACTGAAATGACCTTAGGGAGAAAGCAATCCCTTCCAATTTTTTTGCCTTTCATTCACCCTTGGCATATACCTCTTGCTCACTGTAGTTTTAACCTACTTGGCCTGATCATTTTCTTATAACTCTCCTATTCGTTACTCACCCCTTATCTATCTTTGCAACGTTTTAACCACCCCATTACCCAGCCAGTCCTTGGCAAGAGACTAAAATCAAGAAATGCTTTTTTAAGGCCATTTAAAGCTGCAATGATGTGATTCTTGTCGGAAATTGCATCGCATTACATACCCAAACTAAAACTCCAAATTTAGTAGTAGTACGTAGATCATTTTCATACAAGCAAAAACATTTAACTGAATGACCTTCAGATCTAGAAATAGACTCCTTCGCAATTTGGAGAGCCGTGTTTCTATAGTCGGGTCGCCTTAGCGACCCACAAACAACATTAGATTGGCAATGGTTGCCATTGAAGGACTGGCTTTAACTTCCCAATGACCCCAATTCCCCAGTGCTGGCACCATCTCAGCAATTGGCACTCACCCATATCAATATTTTAGCTCTAAGAGTGACATACTCTGGATAAAAAGTGTGAGTGAAATTACTTGCAATTCGGACTTCAAATCTTTTCCATAACAAAATAATGCCTGACCAGCTAGGCATCATGCTGTGATGCATATGATGATGACAATGAGATGATGAAGACATGATGGCAATGACGTGAATGGCAAATGATAACAACATTTCTGCCGGTTGAAGACTTTTTGGATCTCCAAGAGGACCTGGACGAGGATACCTTCACCGTGGTATTCAGGCACTCCAGTCACAATTGGCATCTTACGGCCCAGTCTGGTATCTGGACTCACAGGCTGGTATTCTGAAAGGTACTACTTTAGGTTATTCCTACATGAGTGGACCCTTTTTCCTTCCAATACCCTAAAGTGCTGTCACGGGTGAGAAGCCGGAACTGCCCATCCTGAGAATTTTTTCTCACCCGTGTACATTTAACTTTTTCAGTATTTTGAAAGGAAAAGGTCCACTCATGTAGGACTAACCCTGGTTTAACCCAGGTCCAAAGTTTAGACTCCCCCTTTCAGATACCAGCACAAAAGCTATAACAATGCCCTCATATATCCTGTGTAAGTTTTGCATAACCTTCTGTATATTTCCTATTTTGTGTTACAGTTGGTCGGTATAGGATCCCTATTTTTTGACAAGAGGTCACTTGTGGCCCTGCCGTATTCAGATCCTGCATAAATTTTAGGAATTTCCATGGCTTGACTTTTTAAAATTCTACAGGTTATCCTGCTTCAAATTCTGCATAGTAAACTAAGATAATAATTCGCCTTTGCTTTGAAAATCAACAATATTCACTGCTTCACCTTATAACTCACACTGTGATGCTGTATTTTCCATAATCTGTTTATTTAGAATGAGGATGAGTCTGTGAGCCATTTTGCATTTGCAAGAACCCAATAACAAATTGCTTGCCACTTTCCTCGTACCAAAATACTTTGGGGGTCGTTTATGCAAGTACAAATAGCAGATAATGACTCAGAATTATTTCATTCAAAATTGCTTGTCATATTAAAATATTGTATTTTTTAAAAATGGTAAAACAAACAGTTTTTTTTTGAATTTTGGGAAATGTAAGTAGTGGTCAGAGCTTACTTGATAGTACATGGTCAAAAAAATGCTAAAGATTTGGCAATATAATTAAAATTGAATTTCGATATAATTGTATCTTGTAAGGCCCCTATACGACAACCTCAGTGTGCAAGTCCAAGTTACCCATCTCCAGCATCAGGAGGCATCTTTTCTCATCAAACCATGTAATGTGACTTAAAGCCCACAGATACCCATTTACAACACACAAAAGAAACAAACACACAGCAACAAACACACAGGCTGGTCTAGTTCTCTTCTCATTCATGTAGCAATTTCTCTTCAATGTGTGATGTTTATGTGTCATACTTAACTGTAGTTCGGGGGTCCCCCTGGTATGGTCGTGTTCCCAGAGACCGATTGGAACCTGAACTTTAAAAGCGACATAATTTATTAAAACAATATTCAGACATATGCAAAGGACCCTTACTGAAATCACTTCCACAATTTGAAAAAACATTGGATGTTTACATTCTGTTAAAAGAGTAAAAACATGGATGAGTTCCCGAGGGGAAGGTGGCAGTTCGTGGCACTTTCTGGAAAAGAAAACCAAGGTTTTGACATCCTTACAGAATTTACCGTGTATCTTGCATGTTTTGTACCAATTCAACAAGCATTCAGACCAGGAATCAGGCATTGTGAATTTTAGAAGATGTTGATCTGGCAAGTGAAAGATGATTAGCCAGGATTACCACATAATACAACAATGGTCTGTGAGCTGACCGACATGTCATTTTTTTCAAGTTAATAAATGCTGCTGGCAGTAATGTTAGCATCCTTTTTTCCAAAATTGCCACGAACTCCTGCACCGCCACCAGGGTCCCCCTCTGACCTTTTCCTGTTTTTTAACTGTTTTTACAAATGTAAACTCCAATTGTTTTTCAAACTTGTGGAAGTGATTTCAGAAAGGGTCCAATTCATTATATCTGAATATTTTGTTAACCTGCCATTATGCCTCTTTAACAACATGAAACGTGGTAAAATGCGATTTTGTTGTGTGTTGTCTGCCGAATTGCAAGAATGCACGTAGGGATTATTATTACTCTGGTCGTATTTCTGTGATGTGTGTATCTGTTGTGTGTGTGTGTGTCCTGTGTGTCCCAAATTTGAACAGTCCTAATATATTGCATGCCTTATGAGTTTCCGTAAGGGCTACGATGTGTAACTGTGGGAAAGGTCGTGGGGCAGGGTGGGGTGACATGTTGGTGACCTCATGTGACCGGTCGTTACCCGCATGTGAACCTTTGTGCCCAAACGCACTCTCGCGCGTTCCGGGGACCGCGGTGTATTTTTTTTTATTTCTGGGGCGCTCGCTGCGCCCCCAAACTGACAGGAGAAAAGTTTTTGTGGCGTGCATTCATCTAAAGGCTCTGTGTGCACAAAGCCCCAGATAGCTGGACCGCTTGATGGTGTGTGTCTGTGGTGTGTGTGCATATACATATGTGTGTGCATGTATCAGTGGCGTCTGTAATGTATGTTTAATTTAGCCACCCCTGTCTCAATTTTCCTGCGTGTCATAGGTGTTACAAATCACATTTACCACGTTTCTTTTTCAACAATTTTAATTTTTTTTTTAACTGTCAGGAAAAAAAATTGGTTGAAGCAGCGAAAAAAAGTGTCATCCCAAAAGTACAAGAAACAAAGAGTTTCCAAGTAGGGCATAGCTTTTTTGACTAAAGAAATGTGCATATAGCACTAAGGTTTTGGCCTGTTGAAGCTAATATATATATACTTGTTTTTTTATTGGCTTAAGAGAACCTTAAAGTAGAACATATAATAAAACAGTATAAAATTAATAAGGCTTGAAAAGAACGTAATAGGATTCATTAAAAAAAATCATTGATGATAATGTGACCTAGTGCTGTTATATTGATTAAAGGTGCACAGTGATTCTAACAACCTACTGTTATTTTATATGGGTCACTAGATATCCTTGCGAAAACTTTGGCAGCAAATTGTTTTTCCATTCTGGTTTTTTGATAATTAGCACAGGGGCATTTTCTTGGGGTGCTCATACAACCTCGTCCGCCGACTCACCTAAAAAAAAGTTTGAGATTCTTATATAATCTGAACGGTTACCATGTAACCCCCAAGTGTACCTAATCTTATGTGCAAATTCAGTGAACATTTCATAAAACAGGAGTTGTTGCTGGATCACAAATGCACCTTTAAGGTGCAATCAGATTGCAAGGCATCCACACATTGTGTCCATATTTAGTGGATTTCGGAGAGCTTACACTCAATACGATTTCCTGACCTGTATTTGGTACGGTAAGTGTCTTTAAAGTGAAAATAAAAGGTTGAATTTTTGATTTGCTCTAATTTCAATATAAAACGGGACAGAATGTTCCAATATAGTTTGCTCCATACGAAAGTAGACATTTCACAATTTAATCTACCAAGAAATAATTCTCAGCTAATCCTTCAGATGCGGGGATATATTTTTATGAAAGCTTACATTGGTGCAAAAGTCAGGTTTTTTCTTTCTCATATTTAGGGACACCTGATAGTGTGAACTCTCTCTTGGCATTTTAACACAGTGGGCCCCGAATGTGAAAGAACCCCGTACAATGAAATTGATTCTGTCTTTCACTTTTGATACTAGTTGTGAGAGTCATCTGCACCATCTAGCCTATCACCCCAGCCATCCCCATCAGTTGGACTCCATCCTACAGATCAGCAATCTATGGTAATATGCAATTGTAAGACATTCTTGTTTATAGGATTTCATCATTAAATGGGACATGTTTTATCACCACATTGATACATTTTGGAGTGACAATTGAAGTGTAATTGGTACAAAGATCTGTCGGTGTCATAAGTTACAGGTCATGGGTGAAAGATCAACATTTGTGCAGGCTATTGTTAAATCGGTTAACTTGTCCTGATATAACACCCCCGTGGTGGATGAGAGGGAAGAACCTTATCTCCCATAGGTATTGACCGGGTATTGACCAATGCATTTGTTATGTGGGTGCTCCATTTGCTTGGTCAGGGGCAATTAAGAGCAAGGTCAAAGGTCATATGAGGTCATGAGTCAAATAATTTATCGATCAATTCACAATTATTTTAATACTCTCCGTTGGCCACTTCTATGCAAAAGTGGATGATCTATACTCGTATCTCTCCAGGATTACTCATGTATGGGGGGGGGAACCCCCCCCCCACACACCCTCCCAAAATGTACCTGTAAGCCATATTTTTACATGTTAATAAGACAACCACTAAACAAGTATTTTAGCATGATTTTGATATCCTGAATTAGCAACTTGAAAACAATGAGACTCTTTTACACTCAATGACCAGTACAGCACAGCTTACACGTGCTGTACACATTATACAAATACTACACAACCAATTTCTTCATGGGAGTACCTGTGAAGTAGCTGTTAAGTAGCCACGGAGTACCCACCCGCATGGGTACCACATCGCCGGCCGCAAAAGTGGGGGTAATCATCCACCTAGGTACACACGCAGTAGCTTAACCACTACTCACCCCATGCGGGAGTACCTGCGTGGGTACTCCCATGCAAATGAGCTTTGAGCTCTGTGTGACTATCTTAGTAATTTTATCCATTATTTAACATTTTGGTCACATGTGTTATATGTTTTACACAAAATGTCATATATAGGGGGTTTTGGTGATGCTAAACTCAAAAATAGATGTTACTAAGCTTGAAAATGATCAGAAAGTCATAAACAACAATGGAATGTTTGGCGCCCTCTATGGTCCAAAGTGCTGCCTACTAGGCAGCAGTGGAGTACCTGCACAGGTACTCCACTACTGGTGGCTTACACGGGTACCTGTCAGTCACCTAGCAGGCAACTGCAGAGTACACTATAGGATGGGTACTGCTAAGTAAACACAGTTGCTATCCACCCACTGGCTTGTGTACTTCACAAGTACTTAGTTGTAGGTACTACATCAATAGTGCATCAATGGGTTACCCTTGGAGTAGAGCTAAGAGTACACATGGAGTAGCCTAAGCTCTGGGTTACACCGTGAGTAGGAATCTTGCTGTGTACACGGTTAGAGGGAAATAGGTCACACTATTTTCCCGAGGTACTGGCTACGGGCCTATCACCCCGAACCTGAAGGGTGAGGGGTGATAGGCCCATAGCCAGTACCAAGGGAAAATAGTGTGCCCTATTTCCCGATATAAACCATGTAGTATTTGTTTTATTACACCTCACTGTGACTCTGGGGACGAGGTTGTAGGGAAACAATTCAATCTATTTCCCTAGGGAAATAGCTCGCGTAATAGGAATCAGCCAATGAAATAGCATGATTATGTTCATGAATATTCATGAGGTGTAATAATAGGAACACTGTAGCACTGCATGGGTTTTTGGTCAATTCAAGATTAATCTTCTTGGCATGAAGAAAGGCACTCCTAGACAAATATAATTTTACTCCCCAAACCATTATTTTCATGAAGGCTATTTGGTCCAAGACTATGTTTGTAATGACGACATTGAAAGGGCATTGCCGTGCACAATGATGGGATTCCTGCAATTCAAAACATTAGAATCATCCTGAAACTACATGTAAATTAGGAGAAAATCAGGAGAAATCAACTACTATTTTCCCAGCTTTTAATGTGAAAAGAAGTCAACGGGGGATCACAATTCATACCTAATTTACAAAGTGAAAAAATAACATACCCAATTTTGCATATTCAGTGATTTTGATATCCAAACAATGTATGTGTGTACATCAACTATTTTAAAAAATACAATGTTTTTGTAAACGATCATAAATTCACCTTGTCGGCCACCACTTGTCTCTCGGGAAAATAAAAAATGTGTAACCCAGCATGAGTAAATGAGGCTCTTTGCGACATTTGTACCTGATAGCACCTCTCTCAATGGTGTATGTTATTCTAAAAATATTGATGATAACATGTTGTTCTGAACCCGTTTTGTGGTACAATTAGCTGTGTTTAAACTTTAACAGCCTGTAAATAACTCCTTGATTTGTTTTCTATTATTTCAATATGGCATCACTTGACTTACCAAAACTTCTCTACATTCTCTATGAAGATGTTAGGGTCGTCAATGTAATCCTGGAAACTATGCAAAATGGATGGCACAAATCTCAATTTTACCAAGAGCTTCATTTACTCGTGCTGGGTCAGAAATATTTGCTGCCTAAGGATTGTACATGCTCTATTTTCTGTGGACAGTATTGAGTGGCATTATCTCTTAAGCACGGTTACATCATCTGCTAGGAATGCCAGTGTGCAAGATGCAAATAGTGATGTATAGGGAAATATTATTCCCTCACAGTACTCCGTGATCAAGCCTATATTTCGTAGTCTAAACAACAAATTTCAATCTCTTTCTCATCTGGGTCACAATATGTCTGCTGCCTAGGAATTTACATGCCCTATCTTCTGTGGACATTGTTGAGTCGTAAAACTTATCTCCCTAAGGCATAGTTTAACATCTTCGTCCTGCTAGGAATGCAGTGTGGAAATGCATATAGTGAGTTATAGGGAAATATTATATCTCAACAGCACTCAGTGATCAAGCATATATTCACTAGTCTAAAAAAACAGAAATTTCCATTTTACATTTTAATAATCTCCTTAGTTGTGTTTCTATTGGACCAATTTACCGGAAAAGAGACGGTAAAAGGATTAAATGTGCTCAATAGAACTGACTCCCTCACTATTTACGGTACAGCATCCGCAAAAAATTTTTCCTTCTCGAGGAAGGAAAATAGCGTCGTCACTTACCGGTAAACGCCAATAGAAACACACTCCCGTTCCGCGACCGTGCGCATGCAAGCGAGGAAACGGAAATTGATAATACCGCGTGTTTACGATCGACGATAGGCACTACGTGTGGACGTGTAGACTTAGCGATGAGGTATATGATTCGGCCTGGATTCGGCGGTGCCTCCTTGATCTTACGTACATCGCTTCTCCGCCGCTTTACAACTCCATGTACCGTCGAACCTCCTCTGACGTTCACGAATAAAAAAAAAAAAAAAAACATTACCCATCAACCCAATCATTAGGCCCCTCTAATTTTGACTGTAAAATGTCAAATTTGACATCATCCTCTATCGCAATACCGCCATATTTTTGTTTTAAAAGTCAACCACACTGCTTTGAGGTGACCTCAGTGTACGACCTTTTGCCGGCAAAGTTTTTATGTGGAGGTTGATCGCAGCATCCAGGTAGTAAATTTACCGGTAAAAACAGTGCCCATAGAAACTGACCGTTATCCACCTTTTCCCTTGCTCTTCCCGGTAAGAGATTTCCCGGTAAAATGCAGGAGCTTCAATAGAAACACGCTTCTTGTTTCTTTTTACATATACTTACAGATTCCTAGACCTTCTGCTGCTGCTGCTGCTGCTGCTGCTTGTTCACAATCACAGGTGATGACAAGGGCAGGTGATACCACCAGTTCACACAGTTCCTCGTTCTCCACAGGCTGTCCGTCATCGACAGAGCCTAGGGTTACTGGCCAGCAAACTCGGGGCCGAATGGAACATTTAGCCATTCACATGGGGTTTGCGCAAAGTAAACTCTACCACTGGAAAGCTGAATCCTCATAATGTATGGGGTCAGGTGTTTAACATGTTGGACAGTTGGAAGAACAAAATGCCAATAATGCAATATCAGTAGCTTATAGCAGTACTTGCAACATTTGAACCCCCCTAGATCAAGCAGTTATGACATCTGTATTTTTGAATGATCTAGTGCAGGGGCTCTCCACTGGCTGCCCCGCAGCCAAACCGGCTGCCACCGATGATATTTCCTCCCAACCATCACAAAATGTACATAAAGATAGGAAAGATCAAGTGTAATCGGCCCTCGAACAAATGCCTTTCAAATGTAATTTGGCCCTCTTTTGCCTGCGTGCCAATACAGTTGAGACCCCTGTCTGTTCATAACTGCTGAAGACATTGATAGTTCACTATAAAGGAATACTGCAATCAATGGCAAATATTTTGACACACAAAGGCCAACACAGGCGATCTTGTAAATTGGGTGAGTAACTCTTATCAACGAACCAGAAATTATTTGGTATATACTTTTTAAAAATTCCTTTTACAATTTACTTTAATATGATCAAACTTGCTGATGGTGCGATGGCTGGCGTGCCTCTCCCCTTATGGATGTCCTACTTCCTTCTAAAAGGGAAATTTTGACATTTGGTAATAATGTTAAATTAATTACAAGTGGAAACTCGTTAAACGAAATCGTTAACCGAAAATCTGCTTACTCCGAAGTAGACTGCTTGGTCCCGACTGGTCGCCTCTCTTTTCTGTACAAATACACGTGTTTACAACGCAGTGTATATAACGAAGTATCGGATTTACGAACCTAATTCCGCCACTACTTCCTATTAATTACATGTTTATTCATTGCTATAACAAGTAAACTTCGAAGGACTTACTTCGGCATTGCGGAATGAAAAATATTCGCAAGTAAATCCCATATTCATGCGAATCAATTGCCGAAGCATGCGTATGAAGCCAGACCACACCTACCGCTGTAAAAAAAAAAAACCTAACAAAAAAAAAAGCAAGCATCGAGCAGGTGACATCCGGGCCACATAGTACGAGACTTGCAGTCTGCGCGAACGTGTGGGCTGTTTGGGATTTCCACTTCGTTGTAATAGTACGGCAAATTTTTGGCGGGCATAATAATTCGCGTACCAAATATTCTTGTCTGGCGTTATAATTTTTCTTGTTTTTTTTTCAGTGTTACATTAATTTTTTTTTAATGTTCAACAATAACACTCAAAGATACCATTTATAGAAACAAAGAGCTCCGCCTTGATAAAAACACCTGCACACATTTCTGGCACTGCCCACCCTGTTTCATGAAAAAAATAATAATAAAAACATCACAATGATTACCCTTTGAGAAAAATCCTAAGCCTGAAATGCATACAGCTAATTACAACACGGATCTTATCACGGTTGATCTGCATATTGTCACGTGCATGACATGATGCACGGGGGGAAATCCCGGAAGTTATGAGCAGAATCGCAATTCAATAGCGGAAACATGGACCGTTTTAAATTCTGTATGTTTCTTTAGAATACAACCAACTGAATGGGAAACACCTTTGAATCAAACATGTAACGACGAACTGGTGACTCTGGACAGTCATCAACTGTTCATTTTGTGATTCTTGATCGAGATCAAGCCCAATTTTTACTCGGTTCGCATGCCAATTTACTCGGTACAACAATGTATGTAATTGCAACAGAAAATACACATGTACACGTGTGTCAAAAGTTTCAACATTAAAATTTAGTACTGAATTGTAATCAGATTGAACGTTCCTGTCGTATTTTACATTGTTCTGGTGTTTGTATGTGTACTAATATAGCCCTGGAGCGAGCAACACATTTGTAACACATCTCAAGTAGTCAAAGGTGGAGTGATAAATATGTTGAACGACTGACTCGGAATCCCCCCCGAAACGTGTTCTTAAGTGCCGCAAGTGTGCCTTAAGGAAGGGGCCAAAACAAAGTTTGTAATGGGTCCATTTTTGTAAATTGATCCAAGCTCATGTTGAAAAGCACCCATGTGATGTGCTACCCATAAGGATTTCAGAAAAGGTAAGTTGTAATATGTACAGCCGAAATTTCAGAGTTAAGGCTAAAACATCAAAAATCAATAATAAAGGGTCAATTTCCGTTGTACAGGGGTCAAATTTAAAGTTGCTTCCAATTTTGGTAAAAAATGGTGCAAACTTCGTAGTGTAGTTCTAGGGTTAAAATAAGGAATAGTTTTGACTTGTCTTAAATGCTTAGTTTCCGATGTAGGGGGCACAGAAGTCAACGTCCCTTGCTTCATGGGGCTTGTCTGGGGGGGGGGGGGGGGGGGGGGGGGGGGGGTGGGGGGGGGGGGGGGGGGGGGGGGCAAAAGGAAAAGGGGGGGGTGTTACCCCCCTACTTTCTAAGCAAGATTGAGACACTCAAAACTATTCTTAAATTTTATCCTATGAGTCTCCACCAATAATTTTGCACCTTTTTATCCAATCGGGCAATTTTAAAATTTGACCCCTGTACAACTGAAATTGACCCTTTTTATTGATTTTTGCCTGTTTTTAAGCCTATAACTCTGAAACTTTATGCTGTACATATACAAAACTAATACTTTTCTCATCCTTATGGTTAGACCATAAACATAGTGTGCTTTTCAACATGATTGGAGCAATTTACAAATTGACCCCTGTACAAACTTGTTTGGCCGCCCTCCTAAGGCACCACTTACGGCACGTAAGAATCACTTTCAGGGGTTCCTTCCAGTCTGTCAACATAGTTAATCCTCAAACCTTTTGTACTTGAGATGGTTACAAATTGTGTGCTAGCTCCTGGGTTATAGCATTTATATTGGTTTATATATCTGGGTACTGCTGTGCTAAAAATAGCAGATGCACGGTTCCAACGAAGGTTCGGATATAAAAAATGAGTTTGCCGACCCCGACGATTTCGTTATACTATTTTCCACTGTATGTCGCTAACATTTTGGTTTGCAATATGCAGATCAAATACTTTGCCCATGTAATTTTTCTCTGTATTATTGCATGTGTTTTTCAGTTAAATTAACAATTGTCCCTTTTGGCATAGGTTGAGTAGATCAACTTGCTCACAAACTTGGAATAACAACTTTTATATTTCTTGGAAATATTTTCTAGAAAAAACAGTGATTATTTATTGATCTGTATTTCAGATTTAAAGTGATATTTGGTATGAATCTATCGCACATATATCATGAAATATTCTAAATAAAACGTACAGATGGTTTTCATGGCCATTGGAGTATTCCTTGCGAAAAATCCAGATTTTATTCCGACAAATATCCACAACTGTGCATCAATCATGGAAGCTACCATGTGTATTCCTGTGGTATATTTACAACGCGGCCGCATGCAATACCGAAAATATATCACGTGACTTCAGCAAGTTGGCCACAATATGGAGAGTTGGGACCCAGGTCAAACATCCTCGTTTACCTCTCACTACAGACAAGGTTTGACCATTTGGTAGGTAGTATGGACCCTCTATATCCATGCTAGGGTACTCTCAAATTTGGTGTCACTTTTTTCAATAGGGGCAATTTTAATTTTACACAGGGGTCAAACTTTTAAAATGCTCCAATCATGTGAAAAGTATCATATTGTCCCTCTATCAATGGCTTCCAGAAAAAAAAATGTATAGTTTGTACCATCTATACCAATGGTTTTGGAGTTATAGGTAAAATGGCTAAAATGGTAAAAAAGGGCCCATTTCTAATTGTACGGTCAAATCGAAGTTGCTCTCATTTTGTTGAAAATTATAGAAGTTGTTCATCTACTTAATAAGTCAAAATAAGGAATAGTTTGGTACCATCTGCAATGCATAGTTCCCATGTTATGGGACAAAATAGGTCATAGGCAACAACCCAATTGGTGTTGACCTTACTTGACCCTTATCTCCGTAAGTAAGCATTTAACATAATACAAACTATACCTTTTCGGAGTTCCTCTTACCTTGGGCAATACTTGCAAGTTTTAAAATATAATCAGATTAACTTTTAAATGTTGACCCCTGTACAAATTGAGATTGACCTTTTTTACCATTTTAGCCATTGTTACCTTATAACTCCAAAACCAATGGTCCGTAGGTGGTACCCACGATACATTTTTGTGAATCCTTATGATTAGATGGGACAATTTGGCATACATTTCAACATGATTGGGGCCATTTAAAAGTTTGACCCCTGTGCAACTTAAATTGGCCCCTATTGAAAAAGTGATACCACAATTTGCGAGTACTACCTACCTGCCATTGTATGTAAGGTCCATACTAATACCAAAGGTTTCAAACCTTTTCTGTAGTGTGAGTTAAACGATCCTTAAATAAGGCCCCTATGATTTCTGCTCCTCCTCATACAAGCCTCATCCTTGTGACTTCGTTGAGCACCAGATTCGGAGCGAAGTTCGTTAGAAATTTTTATTGCAAAAAAACTACAACTTTTAAAACTTCAGTGATTTGATCAAAATGTTAAGAGGGGTGTTTTAGATATCATGTGTTATTAACCGAGGTTTTAGTTGGCTTAAACACGAACAATCCATGAAAACGTGGCACATTTTAAAGGGGTCTCGTATATTTATAGTTTTTAATCGCATCGCACTGTAACCACATGATCTCTATACAATGGAATTGTCCTACACAACAGTAATTGTATATTACATGAATGGAACACAGGCAGACATCTTGGTCTACCGAACACATAGCATTCCAGAGACACCTGTTTAACCGAAGTTGTATCCCGTGTGCACTTGTTGAGACATGCCATCCATATGCGCATACAAATGATCTCAATGAATTGGCTTGATTCTGTAGTCTTTTATGTCGCTTATCACATTTCAATGGGAACAATTTTGTATAAGACCGTATCTAACCACCTACTGGGCCTTTTTGGATGACCAATATGGCCATCAGTGCTCAATTACGAAGCCCAGGTTTCCAATCCATTGTAGAGATCAGTGTTCGAAACCCTCTAATGTGCGCAGTCGCAACTACGTACTTTTCAATGTACCGAGTAGCGCTTCTTTGTATGAAAAGAGTTCCTACTTTAATTATTAAAACTATATTTCTCAAGAATCCCAGCTCATTTTATAAAATTAGGCACAAATGTCTGTCATTTTTGATAATTTATATATTTAGGGAAAAGTTAAATTACCGCTGTGTTTTTAATTCAAATGTGTACATGAAAACGCGATAATGTCTTTCATACACGCCAGAACTTGACTAACCAACCGATCATCTTCCCTTGGTGTGAAAGCCAAAACATGGCTTGTGGCAAAACGATAGCGTAAATAAGAAACCTGGCTGCTTGTTAAATCACTACTGCTCGAAAGTTAAGGCCTGAAAATGTTGTTTTCTTCCGCAGGAATACTCCAAGGGACCGTTGGAAAACCTCTGGGTACGTCATATTTAGGATATTTCATTACTGTGCCGATAGATTCACTACCATAATCCCTGTTAACGACATCACAAAATAGTATTTTAAAATTACTAAAGCTATGTTTGCCCTTTTCCACCGATATAGTTCTTATTTTTAAATCTCATTCTCGTAAATTCCAACAGTGCCAATGTAATTTGGGTAATAAGGTAAAATATAACATCACGTACATCGCTCATCATTTGATTGGAGGATTATAGATCACATGTTATTCAATATGATTATTGCAATTCTTACATCCCATACTATGCATTTTTGTTCCATACGTTTTGTTCAATTGCACGCCTCATTCATCTTCACAAAACATGGCTCACCTAATATATGTACTTACCAGAACTTCGCCATGGTTAAGATGTTATATTATGATCAGTGTTACAGTGAGTCTCGGAATTTTCATAGAAGTCCTCTTCTTCCCCTTGTAATTTGTATTCATTTTTTATAAGGGCAAAACTTCCCATGTCATGTTGGGCAGTGTACATTTTAAATAAATCTCAGTAAATGTTTCTTGCTGGGATTTGAGTAAAATAGATAGTATAATATTGTGGTGTTCCAGGTCATCATTGGAGCTGTCCGGGAGAGCTCCCGCTTTTTTTCACATCAAAATTAGGTACATTCTTGGCCACTCTGGACTTTAAAAACCGGAGGACTCAGGATCTCCCAATGATCTCCAGTAACTTTACGGGATACCTCCGGGGCATTATAGCTCCATTAAGCTCCATTTCTGGGATCTTCTGGAGAGGCCCAGTAACTTTAGTGGGTACTTTTATACTGCTGCTGAATAATTCTTGGGCACTGTAGCTCCAATGAGTCACCAAGAACAAATATGGTTCTTGGTGGTCATTGGGTGAATTCCGTTAATTTATTGGAGCCTTCTAGCATACCTAATTTGCGTGAATTCCGTTAATTTATTGGAGCCTTCTAGCATACCTAATTTGCATGTGAAAAAAGCGAGAGCTCTCTCACAGATCTCGATCTGCAAAAATCTCCTGAAACATGACTGATTTCTGCTATTACTTTAAGATTTATAATATTTAAAATCATGAATACAGTTGACTTGTATTATAATGTTAAGCAATATCTTGCTACTGAAATCTTGTAATATTTTGTATGAAGAACATCATTGAACTACACTTTATTTTTAGTTGAAACTTGTTGAAGGTTTTACACATTTTCTGAAATAATAATATCATGTATTTTGTAAATAATCATTTGCTGCTGAAATAAACTAATTGGGCCATGTATTTTGTTTAAACTAATTATACTATCATGTCTCTATAATTTGTGTTTGAGGCATAATGTCCATATAATTTTACTCCAGTAGTTTGTACCTCCGATGTAATGGTTTTTATGCGACCTTCATTTGGAATAAGGACCAGTACACAATGCTCTCCAGACAAGGATGATTTGGGATGCAGGTACTTTTGGTTTGCAATAGTTTTCATGGGCTTAGTAAAGTTCATGATTTTCCAACTGGGAAGCTGTTGTGAAAAATTGTTCTTTACACAAATATTTAATCAATATGACAATATATTTTTGGTCTGGGGTGTTTGAACATTTATTGTACTGTAAGTAAAATTTGTCCAGTATTTTTCTGTTAACATATTTTGTATATCTTTAAAACAATTTCTAAGAGTTTGGTTATGAAATACTCTTAACTTATAGCCAAGTTAGAAGGGCCCTTATTCAGCATTTTTAACTGACATTATTTGTGCTCATTCCTGCCAAAATATGTGATCATTCAAATGAGGTATCAAATATGGCCGCCTTTGTCGGCTGTTTGGGTTATCTTTGATGCACTCTGCTGATCAAACCCCATAACCTAAGTCCACTGGATTGGATAAATGTGTCACCATTCCATTTGTCATGACACACTCCAAATATTTACCTTGAGCACATCATTATAATATTTGTTAGAAAGTAAATTTCACAGCTATTTAGTATGTATGCTCCAGGTGCAAAACAAAATGAAATATATCAAAAAAGGGTCAAATAAGTGTCTGGACAAGTACAAAGGTCCATAGTCTATTCTGGACTATGTAGACCTTATTGTTGATCATCTTATCAAGTACATTTAGTTTAATGTAGTCACCATAGTCTGTGGAAGAAACAATGAGTAAGACTAGTATAGAGTGCAAAGGTTCCATTTGAAGATGGTAATTGTGCTAAATAAGGACTACTAATAAATGTAACAACTTTAAAAATTGAACCTGGGAAGAACTGTTCTAAACTCCTATCACATATCAATTAGATATACTCTGTCCAGCTCGAAGTACGAAGTAGCGACGCGGGCGTATACATCGTACTGCTTCTCAGCACGTGCGTAGGCAAAGCACAATCGCACTGCAACTGAAAGGCGGCACCGGTTATACACGTGCGTCGTTACTTCATACTTCAGGCAAGACAAACTATACATAAAGAACAGTTTCCTGATTAATTTTGGCCCTAATTATCATTATTAATGCCCCCCCCCCATATTGGTAGCAAAATCTACATTAGAATGAATTTTAGTAGTCTAATATGGAACCCTAAAATAGTGCGTGGCTGTGTGGTTAACTGTGTTGTTACTAATAAAAAACACAACTAGTTCAGAATGTTGCCATGACCAACTGATAATGCTTTAATAATGTATAACAGAGAGCTCCGTTGTAAAAACAATGAATGTTGGGTCTATACTTTGTCTTGTCTGAAGTTTGTAGTGACGACGCGTGTGTATACCCAGTGACGCTTTTCATTTGCAGTGCGCTTGTGCTTTGACTACGCACGCGCTGAAAGTCGGTACTCGGTGCAATGTGTACACCCACGTCGCTACTTCGTACTTCGAGCTGGACAAAGTATACCTCTATTCCTGTACATTTTCATAAAAAATCCACTAAAGATATTTGCGTACATATCTTGCTTCAAATCTTCTAAAATTCTGAGCCATGCTTGTTAATCGTTTGGGAATTTTTTTATCAATTTTTGAAAATAAGAATTCTACATTTCATGTACGAAGTATGTCTTGCATGTGATTTTATTAGGGTATCTTTATTTGAGCATGTCAACCAAATTTGGCAGTACCTTGATTTAGCAATTAGGTCAATTCCCTCAAACCATACATAGTCATTAACCTCTAAATAGAAAGAATATGAAAGGTTTAACCTGATATGTGTATATTTTTTTCAGTTGAGAGCTGGGAATAATAGCTTGAAAGTACTGCCCATCTTGTTTGGTTAACATCATTACCACAGCAGCTGTGTTACATATAGTCCAGGAGCCATCAATCCGTATCTCGCTTTAAAAAGGTTTGACCTTACAGCCTCTGCTCTAAAATTTTTGACCCCATACATGCATAGTGTATATGTTGGGGGGTATGAAAAGTGATGTTGGATTAAATAAGCCTCTTGCGAAAAAATAAAAATCCAAGATGGCGTCCAAAATGGCCGCTTTTTTATCTTAAAGCATATTTTTATGTATAACTTTTGATTGCAACCTCCAAAATAGTGCTGTTTACGCCATTTAAAAGCCAATAAAATTTTCTACAAGATTATACCAATTTAGGTATAGTTTAATGTAAGGCTTCTAAGTCGAAAATTAGGTGTAAAGTTTAGTTTTTTCATAAAAAAGCATTGTTTGAAAACCCAAGGACTGTTCTTTGTGGGCCGCCAGCTAGAGCTGGCAGACACACACATTAAGCAATTCCTTTGTGCGTGTGTATGGATGTGTGTAGATGTGGATGTGTGGTTGCTGTGTGGATGTTGTGGCACAAATGTTCAGTTTTTGTTTTTAAATTCACACCTCAATTGGAAAGTTTAAACTTCAATTGGAACCAAATACTTCTGTCTAAGGTGCACAATGGAGCCGTCAATACCGTTAATGAGTAGTCAAAGGTCATGTGAAAAGAGGTCAAACATGGGAGTCAATTGGTGACAAATGGGCTAAAAATGGTACAATTCAGCATAAATTGAAAACTTGAAGTTCAATTGAACCAAACTTTTGTCATGCTTGCACCATGCGATCCCTCTATTTGATGAGGTCAAAGTCACTACGCTGGTCAAGAAATGTCAGGGGCGGCCCACAGCTTATATTCTTGAATATAGCGAGGGCGCAACGGACGAGAACCCGCGAAATTCTAGTTATATTAAATTTTCTTCAATATGGGTTAAACCATTACCAAGCATCCTTTGTTTTTTTTTTTCCACAAATTTGACCTGATAACATACGCAGATGGCATAAAAATAAACCATTCTGATATAATGAACAAACCAAGCAACTTATTACGTAACAAAGTTCCTAAAGCAGTTATTTGAGGATTTAAGCTTTTAAATAATAACCCCTCTACCGGAGCCATTTTTGTATAACCGCTCAATGGCGCGGCTTTTCCACCGCCCCCTTTTGATTTTCTTTACTGAACATCCGATTCCTGTAATTTGGTACCAAATGATAGCTAGCTGGTGAGTTTCTGCAGTCTTCCATTTACCACTAGTAATACCACCTCCATTATGATGTATTACGTCATATGTTAAGGAAAGAAAGTCAGAAAATATTGAAATATTAGGGTGAAAAATGTATATTTCGCAATTTTAGTGACACTTCAGACACATCTATTATCAGCGCTAAATGCTCTCATTGTCTATAACAATCATGTCCCAATCACATAGCGCTTAAATACCATACCGCATTAAAATCGGATATCTTAAATCTTTTTTGGCGAAAAATTGAAGTTTCCCCTATTCTGTCTATGGGAAATTGACATTTGTTTGCTGACATATGCGAACTTATGATTCATTGTGACGTATGCTATTAAGGGCGTGCGGTACTCATTTTGATATCAATGTGTTACCAAATGAGAAGACCCTAGCTATCCATTGGTACCAACATCAAGTGACTGTGATATTCCTGTGTTTGCTAGTATGTTGGTACCTCTCTCTCTCCGAATGGGGGTCGTTTCCACCACCCCCCCCCCCATCCATCACTTGGGATCTCCCTTTATTCTTACCTGCTGTAACCCCCGGTGGATGTTTGTTTTTGCCTGAAAAGGCGGACATGTCATTGACAAGTCATAAATAATTTTGTCACCAAAAAAGGTAGGTTTGAAGCAAAGCCGTGGAACAACCTGAAAAGGGGGGGGAGCGGGGTTTTTCGTAGACCGAGGGTTAGTGCACTCTATAAACCTATAATACCTTCTGAACAAAGCTAGAGATTTGAAAAAGATATGCATGATAACATTGTGCATGGTGAATAATGAATGAATGAATGAATAACAACGAACGAACGAACGAATGAACGAATGAATGAATGAATGCATAAATGCCTGAATGAATGGTCATGAATCAATGACTATTGAATTGCCTTGTTTGTTGATTTCATAATAAATATTATTTTTGTATTCTTTAGCTAACTACTTACTAGCCTTTATATTCACAAACACTAAAAAGAACAAACATCAAAAAATCAGTACAGACATAATAAAGAACTGACATCCCCAGAAGATATGTTTAGGTCTGCATTCAAAAATCCTACAGGTACATACATATATGGGACGCCTGCACACAGGGCTAAAGATTAACCGGATCCAAATCAATCCCCAAAAGAACCCAAGCACGCAGGAAACCGTAAACCAAGAGCCGTCACCGCCCGTGTGGATTCGTGCATTGGCGGTCCGTGGATTGCGTTGGTTTGCGTAGTATGCACTGTCTTTGTTGAGGTTAGCTTTGTTATGGAACTGCCGTTTCTGAAGTGTATGTGTAGATAATTCATTGTAATATGAATCAAGTTAGTTGGTCTCTGGGTTCGTGATCTGGGTTTTACGATCTACCTGGCTTGAATGACCCTCGGTTTTTGCAGTTACTTGAACTGAATGACGGCTGTTGACCATGTTGTAACTTATAAAATTGTTTGAGTATTAAAATCGATCCCCAATCCACCCACTAAGTTTTTTGTCTGGATGACACCAAAGTTTTACCTTTTGGAACCATTGTCTTGACCTTTAACATTTTCGCTATCAACATTGAACCCCACTCTCACGTTTTATGTTCATACCTTACTTTATGTCCGATTCAGGAACGTCTCTGATAAATAGACATGGTTCATTGACTCCCTTTGATCTTGGGATTCTTCCTTACTTGATTGATTCACTAACTAATACACACTTCGAGTTTTTCGGACATGGTTAAGGCGGACCAATTTTCAGGAACGTGCAATCCTCGTTTTTAAGAAATGATGTGGTCCCCAAGGGTGTTTTGAATCACGCCATAATGCATTACTTAAAGACAATAAGTGTTTTAAAAGTTCAAGATCCACAACATGATTAGGTAAAATTCCCTGAATACTAACGTTTATTAAGGGCTGAAAATAGCGGTTTTTTTATTGTGTTTAAAAATAGGGATTTTTGTGCGACATAATGACTATTGAGGTGGAAATTTCCCAAAACTGGTGTCATCTTGTGGGATTGCCTCAATGCACCCTGTGGATGCAGTTAGACACTGAGGTGAAATGAGATACCAAATGAGAGCTAATCGATCTTGTATGGTAGACCTATTTATTTAGTTAGCATGGAATATTACTCTATAATGTTAAATAATAAAAGAAAAGTAATACATGAACTAAAGGAATGGTTTAGACTACACTCCAATTTATCTTGCTTTAAAAAACCCCTTTCGAGCAACGGGCCAATTATGTATACGTAAATAGTCACATGTGAGTGGCCTTTAAGATGGCGTCACAAATGCTTGCCGGTCATTGGGAACATCTCAAAAGAATATCAACAAAGACTAGGCGTGTTTGGACTAATTTAGAGGATGTATTTTTCAGGCGATGCTGATCTGCACTGAAAATTAATATTTTACCTTATTGAACACAAATTTGCAAATTTTTCTTTTTTGCTGGTGTTTTTTTTATCCTTTGTGTTCAAAGGATTAAGTGTTAAAACAGCTTGACTATGTCTACTGACAGATAACCATTAATGTGAATTGTTATAGGGTTAATTTTGCCATTGGTCAGAGTCAAGCTTGTCCTGCCTAGGACCATGGGATTATGATGATATCCGGTTCGATTTTAAATACCCCAGATGCAAGTGCACACAATTTGTGGCATGTACATGTTATTTTCTGTATTTTCAGGGGAAAAAGTTAAATTTTGTGCAGTGTGCATGAAGATTTGATTTTCTAAATTCACCCCCAATGAATTTATAATATCACTCAGCCTGGAAGCTTGCAAAAGCCTCAAGCTCGCCTCGGATATGATTTCAAGTTCCCCGTAACAGTTCACCTGGATTCACTTTCAACCCCCTTGTCATTCAGTCTCCAACGGCCAAGCCAAGTCATTCTAGTGACAACGTAATTACATATAAATTTTGCGACTTCTGCAATATAATTCACAAACTAATTGTTTGGGAATTACTTTAACAACAGTTTGCACCATTTTTGGATTCAAATTTGTTTTGGAATGCAAGAAATCATCATGATTTAAGTTGTAGCGTTGTAAACTGTAGACTGTAGTGTAAATGTAGCGTGACGTACATGACCCGCATTGAATACATAAACGATCTTTTCTGGATCTGACCTTTACCAACATCGATCGACTGCCCAGTCAGTCAGCACCAGTCACTTGATCAAGCAACCAGTTTAGGCCCAGCAAATTTCGCCCGGGATTTTTCGCGTTCTTTCAATTCATTTACTCGTCAACAACGATGCACTGGGGCATTCCCCGCAAACCACTTCTCACTTGATATTTTAGACGTCGAGAATTTTATTATTTTTTCTTGTTGTAGATCTAAGAATAATTTTCCCACCTATCGATCATACACTTTTTATATATTTTAACTATCTTATTTAAGCGTTTGTAGCATTGTTATTTGACAGGTGGTAAATGATATGTCTTTTTCAATTTTTCGTCCGGTTGGGAATCAGTGATATATGATTAAACTAATTGGCATTTGGGTATCACTGTCTTGCGCAAGCGATAGTTTCACACAGCGAAATGTTCGTCGTTTAAAAATGTACATTCGGAGGAAGAATTTCGCCAATTTCAAGGAAGGTATTGTTTATATATTTTTAACGAGTTTAATCACTTTTCTATGGATTCTACCTATCACAATGTCATATCCTATTGCAGTTTTCATCCTGTTAGAACTAAGAAGGAAATGACGTCTGGATTGGCTCTTCCCTGATTTGCGTTCCACCATCTTTATCTAACCGATAGGAATTGCAATAGGTCATAGGCCTCTCAGGGGGATACCGGCGAATAGCCAGCCTGCGAATATACTGGAATGAGACTGAAAATCAGCCATATTTGGTAAGGAACCACCATATAGGATAGAACACACCATATATGGATTATGGAGTATTCTGGAGAAATTATCACTCAATTAGGTGAATTGAACACTGTTTGTAATGATCACTATTGGGTTCGCAGCACAGTGGTTTCCAGTGAAGTGTTGGCTTGACGAGCCATGATGAGCCAACACGGACTAACAGGGGGGTAAATACTTAAAACTAGCGAAAATGTGTCGACTCAAACGTAATGTGTCTACCACTACCAGCTGAAGCGAACGTAGGGATTCGTTAGCACGAATCCAAAAAATAACCTATTGAAAATCGAAAATTAAAGGCAAACCATGACATGTTGTATTTGTTCCCTGCATGCCTTGGATTATAATTGGGGGGGGGGGATAAATCCATCTCCAACATGATCCACCCCATAAAATGCACTATAAAACTGTTAAGTAAGCTATTAATAGCTCTGCATTAATTAAAAGGGATGCACTAAAAAAGACCAATTCTTCCCAGGCGGGGGCCTTTTTTGAGGCACACACACCTAGAAAGCCCCATCTCCAACTCGTGCACGTCTTGGGCACATGGCATATAAAATTCTTTCCATCACTTGATGCTTCCGTGTATTTTACATATTAAAAAACACATGATATAGATCACTTTTCCTTAAACCAAAAAAGAAAATCCCCAAATTGGCCGAACATTTTCCCTAGAATAATACGACCATTCATCGGCTGAGTGCGCCGAGCCTACAATTATCGCATCAAATGCGTAAAGATCCTGACCATATTAAAAAGACTCATGATAATCGACTGGTAGTCAATAAGAATGGTGGTATTTAAAAACAAAGATATTTTCCATACTGAACTAATTGTTTTTTCTCTTATCGACGAGCAACACATTGTATCCAAAAGATGGAACGACCCTACAGTGAAAAAATAGGTGCTCAAAAGCCTCGATATACATTTCACAAAAATAGTCATTATAGTCTATAGCGCCAATTTTAAACAAAAATCAATTGTCAGCAATAATTGTGGATTAAATTTGAAATGAAAGTTTGTAGTTTGTTGGAGTCTAGTGCGACGGTATATACAGGGTAAGTAAAAGCAGTTTGGAGGAGTGGCGGTAATATCAAGAAACTTGTTTTTAAGCAATTATTTTTCATTCTTTTCCCCAATATAGAAAACAATTAGTAACACCAGACACAATTATCCAAGGGGTCAGCATGAACATGTAATTTAATGCTATTATCTTTCATTCTCTAGGAATGACGAATGAGTTTGTAATAACTGGAATCAGTTATATGGCTACAGAATATCTCCTGCTGCTTTTTAACATTCAAAAATTCCAAATTTTCGACATGATGGTCTTTTATCGACACATACCAGATCTAAACCAGTGTTTCCAGAAGAATGCCTTAGCAATTTTAATTAAAAAGAATTCACCAAACAATTCCTGAGAATACTGTGTCGCAGCCGGTTTCCTAAAAACGAATGGTTTAGCCCAGCATTCACAATATCTTTACCAAAAGGTTTCTTAATTGTTTATAAAAAACTCGTGTTCTAAAATTACATTTATAGCAGCTCATCCCCAAAAGCCTGAATTGAAGTTATGAACAGCAATTTCCATTTAGCAGTCGTTGGATTTATCATAAAACCGTTTGATACAGGCAATAATCAGAAATTACAAAATGATCTGCAATCTGGCATACTTAAACCTTCCCTTTGAAAAGGGTAGGATCATAGTCATCTCTTAATCTATATCTGAAACACCTTCCAAAAGTCTACAAATAATATGAAAGCTCCTTAAAAATTGCTCTGGAGGGTAAAAATTGGAATTTACTGAAAAAGGATATACAAGTTTAGACAAAAGTTTGATCAATGTGATCTGACCCAACATCTTCCCACA